>JAWNNQ010001616.1:0-289392 GCA_035044765.1 Leucophenga montana | reverse complement strand
TTGTTCTTGACCGGAAGAGCTCTCCAGTTTGGGTACTACAAAAAGTTGTTCCTTTTCTCCAAATGAAATAATAATTGGCAGGCGATTTTCTATAGAACTTCTTCCAGTCCAGGTAATAATTTCACGTGCTAGTGAACGGTCACCGTTTCAGGCAAATTATTCTGAAAATCTGATTTTATAGATTCCGCTCTATCTTTTCTACTCTGTGTGCGAATGCGCTGAATAGACGATTTGTTTATTGGAAAATCATCACAACTTAGATCTAGTGCTTCTACTACAGCCTGAAGTATATAGACAGAATCCCTTATGCTTAATTGACATCTATTTAAGGCTGCAACTAACTTAGGAGTGATGAAGTCTTTCCTTGCTCTTTTTGTAGTAGCTCCAGAACTTACCGTTTGAGATGTCGATGGCAAGGGTTCCTCAAGGCTTTCATCAGAGCTGGCAGGTTGATCGGGATGTCCTTGCATTTCAATAAAATCTTGTGTAGTTTTAGATGGCGATAAACTCTTGGAATACATTTGCTCATGTCTTTTTTTCTCTTCTTTTAATTATCTCTGTCTTGCTCTTTCTTCTTTCTCGGCAAACTTTTTAGCTACACCCGCTAAACATCCTGAACGTCCTGGTTCTATTTGTTTTTGTAAAAAGATTTTATCTTATTCTATTTTCATCCATTCCAAAGCATTAGCATGTGCCATATCGAATAAATTATCCAAATTGTTTTGAAAGTCCTCCTCACGTCGCTTGCAAACATCTTGTGTTTTTTTTGGAATTTTTTCTCCAAACATGGTGAAGATCCACAAGTTTTTTTACGCAGTTAGGGATGGCTCTGATAGGGATTCTAGCTTTTTCCCAGAATATAATACACTCTCGAATGACGAGATTTGCGCTTTCATTAACAGTCAATTTAACTTCGCGAATGTTGAAAAAGAGGACTAAAAGAACTTGACGGCTAGACGGTAACTCTGCTCCAGTTATTTGATGGTTCACGTCACCAACTAAGAAAATACTTTTTTTAGTGCTTCTTAATTCCACTGCCATTTTCTAAATGTAAAAGAATGTGTTAATCACGAGCAGAGCTCGCCAAATATGCTCAATCAAATTTTTCTATGCTGTCTGCTCACCGAAAAGGCAGACTAAAATGAAGCAGGCTCGCTCACTCTCTCAACAGAACACTTAATTTTGATTCTTTCATGTTGTCTGTTTTATGCTTCTCGATGAACAAAACACACGAAGCTCTCTTACGATAATCGCTTGATGCGAACACTTTCATTCGACTCTCAGCAACTGAACATCAACAACTGAGCAAAACGAGCCGAGTGATAGCTCTAAGTGTCTTTTTTGTTGTTGTTGTGCTGGCAAAGCGTGGAAGAGGGAGAGAGAAAGAGATGGGGCGCTAAATTGTGTGCAAATGTTAAAATATAAGTAACACACATACATGCACACAAATACAGTTTGCACAAATTTTGAGAACCAAAGTGTCGCAAGTGAACAAATGCATAAAGTTTAAAAAAGAAACATAGTTGAAATGTCTCTTCGTTTCTATTTTAAATAGTGTCCGCACGCAACTGTTTTTTTGCTGACTGCCTGTAAAAAGAGACCACTTGTTGCAGGCTCTGATCACGAGACTAACTAAGAGGAAATGACAAATATAGAGAGTACGCGCCGCTACTTCCACGCAACTTGTATGAACATGATTCGATGCAAGTCGGCACTGGTTATCGTTCCCCAAATGCGGTAAAAATGTATTTCCGAGTGTTTTAAGCACAAATGAAAAAAAAAACTAACGCATAAGTGCGTTAAAAAATAAAAACTTTAAAAAATAAGCGACACCCTAGTGGGTACTAAGATAACATTTAAAGGAAACACATGTGATTGTGAAAAATATGCTTTATAATAGCATTCTCTAAAGAGGATTAGCGCTACCGCACATAATATAGTTTTAGTCACACTTCTGTTAAAAAGTGGAGCATACAATCCTGTGTGTAGAGTTTTATTTGTAAAGTTTTCTATAAATAGTTGTGTTTTTGCCCTAAAAACTTCAATGAAATATCAACTAGTTCCACAATTGACCCAATTATTTTTATTGGGTGCCCATATTTCTGCACATAGTAAGCCGGTCGGATATACTAGAGAATGAGTTGGATTTAATGATAATAGAATTAAATAATGGTGAAGTTATAAGGCTTTTAGAATTTTTAGTAGATTTATTTAAGCCCATAAAATTCTAAAATTATGCAATAAGCTTCAATACTCTTCACACAAAAATTTAAATTTATATGTGTAGCCGAACCGAAGGAACAATAGTTTATGTTTAAAAACTAAAAATTAAAAGTGGATGTTGGGTTTGTATGGAAGCTAAGAGTGGCCGTGATTAAGCCATTAAAATCCATCAATTCTTAGTTAAAGGAGATATTAACGTACAAGAGGTTCCATACAAAATCCCATGAGTGAGAGACAGGTTTTATGGAGATATTTTCTAAAGGAAGCGTTGCTCGCCGATTTGATAACTTTATGTGGTTACAATAAAAAGGAATCTCCATACCAGGTTTTAGTCAGATACCTAGTTACAGTAAAACATGATTAAATTGAAACCAACATAGCTATACTTAAATTTAATTTGAAATTATTAAACAATTTTTAAAAACCGAGCAACGCCGGGTATTTAGAGCTAGTATGTACTACATAAAACAGTCTAACTACACATGTCTTGTATGTATTTTGTTGTTGCTATGCTATAATTATTTTGTTAGAAACACCTTTTGTTTATTTCGCAAATAGCAACACAAAGATATTTTTTATTAAATACTTGTTTTGTGCAGTTTGGTTTTCTATTTTATTAAAAAAAAAAAGAAAAGAAAAGTGCTGTTGATATTAAAAGTGTTGTAAAATTATATAAAATTAATTAATGCCCGCTAATCTGCGGCCGTGCACATCTGGCAACACCGCCGAGGATTGGCTTATCTTTGAGGTTTTGTGTGGCACCGCCAAAAAAGCGCCAACGAAGCAGGTGAGTAGATCTTTTCATTACTATATCAGACATTTTAACGCATACTATTTATGTTCGTAGTTCTATGAATTATATACTCGTGCATAAATCTGCCAGTAACACGAAAGGCACGGTGCTAAAAATATTACTCATGCGACATGTAAACACACCGTAATTGTTAAAAAAGAAAAAAATGTATCTAGATACATAAGTAACTACTTATATCGGTTTTATTTGCAATTTAACGCCAATTTGTTGCTTATCAACGAGTGAAAAATTATGAAACTTTTTTGTTTTTTACTGCCATGAAGTCACAGTCATTCGTGTATGGAATTTATGCGGTCGTTAACGAAAGTTTTTTGCTCTTGTTGGATCGCAAGGTAAAGTTTTTTCTCTTTTATTTTCATAGATACACGATTATGCAGTTGAATTGTAGTTGGGGCGAAAGTTTTCTTGGTTTTTGGTATTGAACGATTTGCATAAATATGTTGCTACAGTGGTACAATTTGGCACATTTTTGAGAAAAAACTTAAAACAAATCTGTGTCATAATTATTGAAATGATTTTTAATAGGTATATTTCAGTAAAGTGAATCGACCTGTTAGAATAAAATACAAATTAAATATTTTTTATGCTTTTTCGTCAACCCTTCAGAATCAGTCCTTTTCACAGAGTTTAAATTTGATTGTTTTACTTAGGAAATTTAAATTTTTTTGACTGCAAACAAACAAATACTAGCGCACCCGGCGAAGTTCGTCCACACACGAATTTCAATTATGAATTGAATGTGACATTCATACTCTCCATGCCAGAACAGGAGTGGATATTGCAATGCATCTTATGAGCGATGGGTCTCATAAATACGTTGCAATTGACCATCATTACGTCGCTTCAGAACAATGTCATGGGATTCAGCATTTTCTCAAACGATGAGTACAGTAATTTCATGAATTGTGGGTACATTAAATTGACGTTCATGACTTTCAGTGGAACGTTTCTCCGCTCTGATGATGATTTTGTAGCCGTCAAAAGGCATATCTTTCAGGGACGTCTTGAATAAGCGAACCAAAGCATTGTGTTCGTGAAGAAGTTCTTGCAATTCTCTAATGATCTGACGTTTCATAGCACGTTTAATCATACAACGCTGATCAATCTCGGTATCAGAATTGCCAACGAAATAAATTTGAAGAAATTTGTGTTCTTTATTCACTGATTGCAACAATTATCAAGTTGGATGGTGAATTTACCCTTGCAGTTGGCAACATATTCAAAATGGGTGACAGAAATCCAATGTGGATTTATTTGAGAATAAATTACCTTAAATCTTTACCTCAAAGTAGTTGTGCATTATGCAATAGTTATTATTCAGTATTACACAAACTCTTAACAATAAATTATTTGTTAATATGTACATTATAATATGATATTAATAATTTTCTGACATATTTGCGCAGTTTTAGATATTTGATGGGTTTTAGATAAGGTTTGGTTTTGCCTAAGTGATATGCTAACCGCTTAAGGCTTGGACACTGTGCGCTAGAAATACGTAAACCGTACTTTGCCAAGGGCCAATGTTTTACGGAAGAAAGAGTCGATTGTAGATGAACCATATTATATTTATTAGTTTTTCACAAACGTATTGGATCGAGACCATTGCGCAAAAACACTCGCTTGATAAATACATCAAATCAATTATATTTTTTTTTTCATTTGGTTCTTTTGGAAAAAATTTTACAAACGAACCAAATAAATTCAAAAATATTGTAAATTATGGTGATTTAATTCGATATGACCAAAGTATCAAACCAAATGAATAGAAAATGCAAATGAACGACTCAGTTGCAATTCGACACTGCTTAATTCGTTCATTTCTTTGTCACTTTGAAACTATGGCGTATCACGCCTAGCAGCTGTCTTTTTTGTTCCTTCCGGTTTCTTTACTTTCCGTAGGCAGAATAACGACAAAAATATTCTCTATCTTAGGGAAAATTTACATGATACGTGTGTACCTGCGTCATCCTCGACGACGCCATGCAAGTCTGTAAAACCCTCTTTTGCCTTTCGAATGCATTTTGCAATATTTCAATTGGAAATGGCAGAAATGTGCGCAAAAATGGTTCCAATAAATTGGACAACACTGCAAATTCTGTGTTCCTGAGATTAAAAAAAGTACTTTCAGTTATTTTTTTTAAAGATACTGCAAAACCTTTAAATGCTTATAGAATGAAGGCAATAATTGAAGTCGATTTATACATATGCTATGATTGAACAAGAGAAAACATTAACTTCGGTAAATCCCTTCATAACAAATTACTGTCAAGCCTTCTAATGCTCTACTGATAATTTGACGCTTTCATTCTACTTTAAAGTGTTTAGCACGAAAAATAATAAAAAATGTACATATAAAAACCACATAGTGGGCGGTTTGTCTTTATGGGAACTACCTGTAACACGCCTATTAATAACAATGTGAAGCTTTCCTCCATAAGAAATCAGCATACCGAAATTAAAGTTGATATTGACTTCCATATTTTGTTCATGCAAAATATGGAAAGTAGGTGGTAAGTTTCTATGGAGTGGGCGGGACACGCCCATTTATATGTGTGATGTCTCTATCCTTAAGAAAACATGATATTGACTGGCATAGAAGAGTTTTACATACAAAAGTCGTAATGTGAGCGGTGGGTTTGTATTGGGCTTCCGATAAAAGTAGGTCCAATACGCCCGTGTCACCGTTTTTTCTTGTTTTTGTATAAATTTTTGAGAAGTTTGCTAAATTCTGGCATAGAGGCTTATGTTTGTCCAAGGCAGATGGACTATCCATTTCAATGTACCACGCCCACTAGCTCCCATATGAACAACTTAATTATTACAGTTAGCAGCAAATTGAAATTTAATAAAGCGGCTTTTTCAGAATGGATGCTTCACATATACTCTTAAACCGATAGAAGTGAACTGTCTACTTTTAGCTCTTATACGAGTATACTATTTCACACGAAGTTTATCAACTTAGCAGCTGTTAAGACTGAACAAAATATTTGTGAACGGACAGATGGACGCTTTCTGTTACCGTCTTGTGGGGTTCAACAGAATTTTGTTCATTGCAACGTCTTGTACATTTTTCAGAGCACGCTGTTGGATTTTAAAAACAGATTTCCTTCGGCTTTGGTAATTATCGCAAGTAAGTGAAACGTGCTGTATACATAATTTTTCAATATTTCAAATTCTTTTCACTCCACTGCTTAACAAAAATTGTGGCAATTCAAACTTGCACACCTCATTTTCCGTTTCCGGTTGCCATGCACGAACATTTCGATATCTGCGTATATAGAATGTATCTATGTACAATACATGTGTCCTCCCTTATTCAAGCATTGGAATGGCGCCTAATCGCTACACTGTTGCACGTTCGCCTATTTTGTCCTGCATATCGCCGCGTCCTGCACACAGGTCGCTACTGTTGCAACTTAGCACCTTACTTCTTTTGCCGCCGCCGCCGTCATGTGAATGACCCAAATAACAACAACTACCGCAGAGTCCTTTCCATAGTTGTGTATTGGGGGCATTTGGGGGCGCTTGGGGCGTTCGATTTGCCATTGAGCTCGTTTTTCGCTACTCTTGACTTCGACTTGCTGCCTGCCTTGCCTGACTTTACATGAGCATAAATTTTCTACGTTCAATTCGTTTGCATATTGTTCTGTGTGATGTTATGTTGAAGTAAATTCTTCGTCCTTTCCACATGTATATGTTCCTTGGTTGTTATTTTAGTTGCCAATGCACCTCTGCCTTTTGTTTTTTTTTTTTTGGCTTGTGTTGAAGCTCGCTATTAATTTAGTGCCGCCTTTGCAGGATTTCAGTTGGTTTTGAGTGCTTTCGCCGTGCGGTTCGATTTGAGCTTTCGTTTTTTAACAGAATATTTACAATTAAGCTGAGAGTTTTATATTTCAGAGCAATTTTTGTTGTTGTTGTATTTGATTAGTAGTGAATATATATCAGATTAGTGCAGCTTTAATATGCCCAGTGACAATCTATCGCATCATCATCATTTGAGCGGATTATCGCCACATCACCATCATTTGGTATGAATAAAACTATAATTAAAAAAAAAGAAGAATAATTGAATAATGAAACAAATTAGATTTAAAATTTTGTAAATGATTGCATTTAAGGACACAGTTTACTAAGGGGAATTACCCAAAGGGAGCTTGTTCGAGATAGTTCGTATTTTTTTTTAATACCATGCAAAAGAAGAGTGGCAGACCTTATAAAGTATATACATATATTCTTGGTCAGCATCGGAAAGCGAGTTGATACAGACATGTCGATCTGTCCGTCCGTCCTTCCGAACATTTGTTTGAACGAATGGATCTCGGCAACAATAAGAGATAGAGACTTTTAGTATGGATATTTCGACTCAACTTTTTCCTCTTCAGATAACCAATATTAAATACACACGCTAACCTCGACTTAAGGGGTCATCCCATAGAAACCATTGTTAACTTTTAATATGAACTTTTTGTTGGGCTTTGTTGTTAAATACGCTAGTAACGCTAAAATTGGTATATCCTAATAAAATATGCTGCATAGGTCTAAATCGGGCCAATATAAAGGGTAGGTTCGGACAAACTTGCGCCCCATTTAAAAAATGTTGTAAGAAAATTCTTCGTTTTTGTTTGGAATTAAGCTAGGCGTGCCAAATATGTCGCATAAAATATTTATATTCGAGTTGAGCATGATAATACGAGTCGATCAAGCCAGTCCATCTGTCTGTGCATTCCTGTCCGCTCTATTCCCAATATTTTTGAAATATTGCTTTGGAAGTTTGTATTCTTTTAACCAGAAGCAACACAAGTTTCAAAATGATCGCGACTTATTTAATAGCACCCAAACCAAAACGCTTTGTATTTACTTTGTTGTATCGAACATGTTTGAATTAAACCAATTATTAAAAAGATAATTGTTTTTAAATTGTTTAACTACATATAAAAGGTGAATCCAATTAATTTAATCCAATTAATTGTAGCAGAAATTCTATAAATGGTATACTTATATCAGTAAATACATGAGGCATCGATAGCTCAATTGTCTATCGTGCAACCGAACATTCCAGATGACCCAAAATTTCTTTAAATTTAAATTCCATATTTTTTCTAATAATTTCACACGCATATTAAAATTATCCACAACACTCTATACTGTCGAAAACCATCGAAACTCCAAAATAATGTCAAAAACAGCCCATGGCTAGCAAAATATAATAAAGTTGCGTATGCTGCATAGCTGCTCTCTTTTTTGTTTCTTTCGGTTTCTTTGCTTTCAGTTGGAAGAATAGAGAATACAAATATTCTCTATCTCTGTCGTGCTTTAAAATGTTATTCACATTGTAGAGCATGTCGGTCGAGCAGCTCGATGTTAGGCGCTGTGGGGGCACTTGCCAGCAAAGGTCAATTGTAAAGAGTATTAAAGCTTCGGTTCCATCGAAATAACCGTTTTTTCTTGTTGATTTTATTTTTGCTTATTTAAATTATACTATTTTCGAGTCTATGCATAAGCATATAATGCAGCTGAAAACTATTTGAATGCTCTTTTGAAATTGGTTTCAACACGTTAAAAATATTGGTAGTTTTACGATTCAAAGTTCAATGAAGACGTGTCGAGGATCACACAGATATAAACTTGTAGAATCCAATGTGTAACACTCTCCAGGCCACCTGTAACTGTTTCTAAGGTGTCTGATAAATATAAGTGGACAGATCTATATATTTGAGCTAATCAACAATATCAAAAATTTTTCTTTTCAAAACTGTACTGCACTAAGTAATGAACAAGTAATTTTGGAGGATAGAAGAAGTGCTATGATCGTCAATTTCATTGAATGGATGGTTGATTAAAATTCAATAAAAAAGGTCAATCATGGCATTTTTATTAACTTGCCGTTTTGCAATTAATTTTACACAAATTGTCCTTGAAATGCTCGAGAAAACTCAATCTATTGTTATTCGATAAGACATAGGAGTTATACGCGACTCGCAAAAACGTTCATTTATACCGCAAAATGTGTTGCCGTATTTAAATTTATCGACCGGATTTACATTTACCGACCCTCAATTAACCGGTCAATGAAGTTTCGACCATGGACAATTTTTGTGACCTAGTGCTATTAGCTTTTTTGAACTTTTTTGGTATCCTCTAAAGCTAAATCGACGAAGCTAAAATCCTAGTGCAGAAAAGCATATGGATGTCATCGAAAGAACTACCCAGTTGCTTGAGATTTTATTCTTTAACATATAAAACTGAACCAATAATATATAAAACATAGACTAAATGATACAAAGAAAAAATTTAAAATTTGGTATCAAATTCTTAAATAGGGGCTACCCCAAAAAGTGGGCGGTACATGCCCACTAGTAGATGTGTATGAAGCGATGTAGTTGATTTGTAGGATGCCGCCATATCGAATTTCAAGTTGATATTGACGTTTTCCATACAAATGCATAAAAGTGAGCTGTGGGTTTATATGGGACTATCTCAAAAAGTGGGCGGGATACGCCCATTTTTATATGTATAAAAAGCTGCTGTATACTAAAATCCACCAAATTTCAAGCTAAAATTGATTTCAATGATTAATTTTGTCCTAAAAAACACAAAAATGCACGGTGGGTTAGTATGGGGGCTACCCAAAAAAGTTGGCGGGCCACGGCTATTAGTCTATGTATGTTAAGCGGCTGACCAAAAAATGGCACCATATTCATTTCAACCTAATATTGACTTTAATAAAGAAGTTTTCATACAAAAGCAAAAAAGTGGGCTGTAGGTTTGTATGGGGGCTAACCCAAACAGTGGTCGGGTCCCACCCACTAATGTATATGTCAAGCATCCGTGCATTAAAAGTTACCATATCAATTATTAAGTTGATATTGACTACAATAAAAAAGGTTTTCATACAAAAAGTCAAAAGTGGCGGGTCAATCTTGATACTCTATTAAACTGCAATGAAAAGAAGTGTATGTACAAAATTTCAACTGGATAGCATAGAAATTGGTCCCCGAAAAATGCGCAACAACGTGCAGACGGACAGACAGACATACGGACAGGGCTAGATCGACTCATCTCGTCGAGCCGATCAAGAATATATAACTTTATGGGGTCTACGATGCCTCCTTTAATGCGTTACAAACTTTCAGACAAATTTATAATACAATATAAAAATTGCACACCAAAATTCAAAATTGGGCGGACTGTTTCTATGATGGCTACCCCAAAAAGTGGGCGTGGCTTGCCAATATTGATACTCTATTTAACTGCAATAAAGAGAAGTTTAGGTGCAAATCAACAACCTAGTATCTTAAAAATTGGTCTCTAAAAATGCGCAATAAAATTCAGACAGACAGACGGGCATAACTTGATCGACTCGTATCATCGAACTGATCAAGAATATATAAACTGTAGGTGTCAGTTAAACTAATAATACTATTTCACACTATGTTAGAATGGTGTAAAAATAAAATGAAATGGAAGAGAAGAGAAGAGAGAGTTTCTGTCTTTTCAGTGTAAACTAGTGTTTATTCATAAAGTTTTTATCTAGTTATACCCTGTATCCAAGAGCAAGGTTATAAGCAGTTTGTGCGAATGTATGTAACAGATGGAAGGAGGCACGGCACGGTAGACTTCATAAAGTATATTTATTGTTAATCAACATCGGAAACTAAGTCGATTTAGCTATGTCCGTCAGTCCATCCTTCCGTCCGTCTGGATGTATGAGGCAACAGATTTCAGGAACTATTAGAGCCAAAAACTTCGAGCTTGGACATTTAGATGACAAGGATACTCCATTCTTACTTGTTTTCATACTATGTAACATCGATATGTCAGTCAAAGCCACAGCCATCACATTCTTTGGAATGGAATTATTTTACATCGCATTATATGAAAATCCATTCATAAAGAATATTAAGGCCTGCGGCCTACCTAATGTAACTTTTTTTATTGATTGGTCTAGCAGTCAAACGTAAAAGGACATGGTCATCCAAAAAAAATCCCATAAATAATAAAATTCAGCGGTAAAATCGAGCCGATTTAGCTCTGATAAAACTATAAAAATCCAGAGCTGCTAAAATTTGATACTTAGACTCTTCTGAGGTTGTTTAGATAAACTCTATGCAATGGAGGAGCATGCCGCAATATAAGGTGTAGCAATCGTATAAAAGTACTGTGAGTTTTTATATAGAAAACTTATTTGTCGTTTAAGCTTTGTCAAAAACTGATGTGGATGGTAAAAGTAAAGACATTTATATCAAGAATTATTGTCCACTTACTACATAAATTTGTTTTATAATGTACTTCATGCCTAAATTTCAGCTTGATACGACATGTGGCAACACTGGCATTGCTATGAGCGAGCATCATCATCACAATATAGATATAGCGACAACATTACGCAGCGAACTGGCAGCGATGTCCTACAAAAGGGAGCGGCTGGCGACAGACGTAAGTTATGCATTATTAAGCAACAAAACAAATCACTTGATATAATTTTATTTCCTCAGCTTACTGAAGTCAAATCCACACTGTGCGCCAAGGACTCCGAATGTGAAAATCTACGTGCACAGTCGGCGCGTCAGTCGGCGCTGATTGCCTCACTGCAGAATCGACTGCAAGCATCCGAGAACCGCGAGAAATCGGTGCAAGTGCGTTGCGATTCGACAATCGATACCATTAAGCGTGAGAAACGCACTTCGGATGAGCGCAACAAGGAGCTGATCTGTAAGATACAACATCTTGAAACGCATTTGGGCAGCGAAGAGTCCCAAAAGGATCAGGCCAAAGCACAACTGCATGATCTGCTGCGACGTCTCAGTGTCTGTCTTGGCATGGAAGTTTGTGACAGTGCCGGTGCGCATCTGACGCCAGAATGTGTGGTGGCACGTACCGAGGAGGTAATGGTTGAACTGCAACGCGCCAAGGCAAAAGTTTTGTCCACATGCGATACGCTCAGCAGCTGTGAGAATGAGTTGCTCAATCTAAAATCGCTGGCTAACATCGAAAAACAGCGTTTAACCGCACAGCTCGATGGCGCCGGAAATCATAATCATGAGCTGGAAGGTCGCTGTCGCCAATATGAACGTGATTTGCAGATACAACGCGACCGACTCACCGAATCTGAGATAAATGCTGAGAAGTTGAAGGAGGAACTGCGTGGCTTTGAATCGCGCTGTCATCGGCTGCAAAATAATCTTGATCGAACGCAAAGCGATCGGCTGCAATTTCTACGCACATTATCCCATCAGCTGAATGTGCCCGAGCCGTGCGAGACGCTGATCAAGGATAAATTGCGCGAAACACTGAGCGAGAATCAGCAAATGCAAGCGGTAAGCGGGACGTAGATTGATCTTGGACTTAGCGTTCGTTGAGTCTGTTGACTCTTTCCTACACTTTCCTAGTATTTAAGGTTAATTGGAACAATTGGAGAACTAGCTTAGAAGATATGTGGAAGCATGGAAGCCTATAGAATTTATCTTAGACGGAGAGTCACCGAAAACTCTGTCGATTAGTACTAGGAGGAAGATGGAGCTGCCGGCAGAGATATGTATGTTTTAGCATTTCCCAGAATTTAAACAATTTCCTAGAATTGGGGAACTAGCTTAGAAGAGACGTGGAAGTCTTTAATCCTATTGAATGCATCTTAGACGGAGAGTCACCGAAGAAGCTGACGAGGAGCCCTAGGAGGAAGCTGGTGCTGCCGACAGAGATAGGTCTGTTGTATCCTTTCCCAGTATTTTAGATTAATTGATATTTTGGGTTTCTTAATGATGCTGAGAATATAACTTGTCGAAACAGTGCTGTTTGGAATCCTTTTTAGAGAATTTCTCTAAAACCGATTCGGCCGATTCTCAGCTTAGGTACAGAGGAGTACTGGCTCTTCAAAGTGATAAGCATTTCTAGTTTCCCTCACGTTTCCCTGTTGAAGACTATCGAAGCACTGTTTAACTAGCTTAGAAGAGACGGGACGTGATAGGTTTAGCAATTTATTTGACCAAATGGTGAGTGCAATAGAACCCAAGATATGGATTGACACCGGTGTTCGTATATTTTGGAGAAATATCAGCGCTCCATATGTTGGTTGATGGTTACGTACCTTGGATGTCATTCTCTCAGAAAAACAAAGAAAACGTTGAGATCAGTCTACGAAAGCATAAACCCTTTGGCATATAATCTGTGCACCTTCTGATTTCGATTTCAGGAGTGAGTTTGAGGATGCCGAATCTCAACGGCATCTGTTAGAATGCCAAAGCAACAACATAATTTAGATTCATTCTGAATTTCCATTTGTTTTTTCTTTGACAGCAATTACATTCACTGCGTGATCAACTCAATCTTGAGCACGATAAGCTGAAGGAGACGCAGGAATCCACCGAATGCCGTCTGCGCACTGAGGAGGCGCATAAATGCGAGTTGAGCGAACGACTGGAAAAGTGTCATGCTGAGATACATATGTTGCGCAAAGATCACATGGGTCTGTCTGAATATTTGCAACGTCTGGCGACCGCACTAAACTGGAGCGAGTGTTCAGCGCCACCGGCGCTGGGCGCCGATACTAATCTCATGGCAGATAATTTGCTGGAACGCGCAGAACGGCTGTCAGCGCACTGCGATCATGAAGTGAGCGGAGCACATCATCATCATCATCATACGCAACAGCATCACCATCATCATCGACACGATCATACGCCTGAAAAGGTTAACTTGACTTGAGGTTTAGATCGATTCCAGAAAGTATTTTAAACAATATCACATTTTCAGGGCTGTTGCGATCACTCGCACCACGGCAAACTGCGTCGCGAACGTTCCTGTCATGACATACCGCTTAAGGAGAGCAGCAGCATCTACAATTTGCAGCGTCGCGTGCGCATTTTACGCGAACAGGTGCAACGACGTGATCTGCATCTGGAGCTGTTGCGTCGCAAGTTGGCGATCATCGAGGATGGAGCACGTGGCAAGTGCGTCTTGCAGGTTAGTCGATTGCTGTGAACTATGTGGAATGAATGAGTAGAACGCGTAATTTTAATTTTATTCCACACAGGGTGAACGAGATGATGCCGTTTGTCGTGCAAAGAAAGCCTGTAAGCAGATCGATAAACTGACTGCGCAACTAGCGGATGCAAGAACGCAGATTGCCGAGGTCAAGGCGCAACTGGCTGAGGCAGTGGAGTACAAGGTAAGCGTTAGTTAACCGCAACTATATTCCACTGAGTTTTTTTATATTTAAAATTTCCAGATCACTTCACTGGAACGCGCACGCAAAATCGATGAGCTAACCACACAAATCTGCGATCTCGAAGATGAAAAGACGCGTATGATTGCGCAGCTCAACTCTATGAAGGAACGCGTTAAATCATCCTGTGAATCTAATCAAAATCGACGCTGTCGCGATGAGGCATTAATTACGGTGAGTAAAATGCAAAGTTCTACATTAACTAACTTAGTAACAACATGCTCCACTCTTGCAGTCACTTCGGGAGGATCTGAATCGCCTGCAAGCACAACTATCGGATGCTAATCATCGTCTGTCACATTTGCAATCCTTTCGTACCTCCGTTGCACGCACTCTGCATTTGCGTGATTTACCGGAAACAGACTTGCTACATAGACTGCAGGCGCTCTGCTCGGCGCATCAGGAATTCACAATGCTCTCGAAACGTTATGAGACTGCATCGCCGCCCATTGGAGATCATCCTTGTCCGCGTTACGATGATGCAGTGCCGCCAACGACGCATTGTCGTCCACCACGTGATATTGATTCACCGCCCTCACCGACACCACATTCCCATAAACATGCGGCCATCTCTGCATCATTAGCGCCGCTTGAAATGAATCATCATGGCACACGACATCATCGACATGGTGCAGGCGGTTCGGGAGGCAATCATCATCACCACTTTCATCATCAACGACAGCGCAGCAAGAGCCGCGATAAACGCTTGCATGATGAATGCTTCGACTCAGATGTGCATCGTCTTCACTGCAAGGAAGAATTACTTGCTGGCGACTGTGGCGACAGTTTCGATTATAAGGGAAAATATTGCTGAATATTTTATACAATGTTTCAGAGGCCAAGATATAGGCGACAAATAAAAAATGCATTTAGCTAAATGAGCTGATCATGTTTTTTAATGTGTTTTCTGAAAATAACATTACTCTATTAAATCTTCTTAGGTGGTTTCGTAGTTCTACGCATTCCAAGACTAGCTTCGATTTGATTGATGACCGCCGGACTGTCTGAGAATTTTGCACTGATTTTATGACTATACTATTTGCTTATGTTGCACTAGGCACATATTTTTCTGGAAAATATTTCTACTTAAACGATACTGGAAAGTTTCCGTAACGGTTTGAAGTAGCTCATGCGAGGTCTCAAGAGCACAGCTCCTACTCCCTCATCTGTTAGCGATAAATCTGCACACCAGCACATTGTCCGCACTTTAATTCAGTATTTCAGGTTTATATTTCTCCACGTTTTTTCATTTTGCATTATGTTCTATGTTACTCCTATTGATAAAATAGTGCAATAAGTTGAGTTTGTCAATTGGGTAAAGCAGAAGTAGGTGCGTTTCTATCAACAAGTTTCTTTTCCTATTTCTTTGCTTTGCTGGATATAAAGGTGCAACGGCATACGATTTAGGAGAACATCCAATGGCGCAGTTGCACAGGTGCACATGACTCCAGCAAAATATATGTGAGTCATTCTCTGAAACTTTTAAACGGGTGGACCGATTTTCCTGACCCCCTCCCCACACGAGCTCGAATACCGCTTGTGTGTGTGGTATCGGAATGGGATCATCCGATATTATATGTTTTAACATTTTCAGAATTTATGTTTCAAGACCTTTTTTATGCTACATAGCACGTTTCAATCGGACTTACCAGTAAAAACTTTGATATTGTGCATATAATATAGTGCTCATGTAGCAGCCACACTGAGGTGGGTTTTCGTCACTGAATTTATTGACTACTCTGTCTCCTATGAAATCTATACGACACTGATTTTATATTTGATCACTAGTCATGATATCATATTGCAAAGTTTACTTAGATTGGATTGCTTTGTCCAATGTATTTATATGGAATTTATATATGTATATAGTAGAAGTATGTTTCGATTCAGTCGAATTTTTTATAAACACACTTCAACAGAAGTCATTTCTGCAATGCATGGATTAAAACATTTATTGATTAAATAGCAAATATAATATATTCATATATATTGTTTAAGTTTCGTTGTGTATTTTGGCACATTGCTTGTGTTTTTGATTTTAAGGAAATTTATTCAGCTTTGGAACCGGCTTTGGAGGTGGATACTGATATGGTGGAAACGTCATAGACCAATGGCATTTAATACTTTGAACGCAAAGCCAACAGCATTCTGGGAATATAACTCTCGTATTCACTAGAGGGCCTTTACATTCTGCAGCTGGTATGGGACGTGGACAACTGAAATTATTATATTCGATGTAAATACTCGTAACACCCAATATATTTTTACTTTTATTGTTTAACTTACTAATAAACCATAACATCACCAGCAGCATTCATGCAAACACTCATGCCGCAAACGTTTTCATCTTGGTGCTCTTCTCCCGGTCTTAAATAAATTGTTTTCCAACGTTTCATTTTGAGAATTCGTGAGTGTATAGGATAGCAAACGCCAGGATAACCTTATCGGACACAATTGATATAGTTTCGTTCTGCATTAAACATTCTAAATACAATCTTACGATCATCGTGCAGTCGTTTCATGAAAATCAACGATTCCACAATCACAATAAGCATGAATGCTATTAGGAAAATAATACGAATTTTCATCGTTGCCACTTTACTTTTCCAGCTGAGGTTCTAGAAATAACTGGCGTCGATACATTTTTCATTAAGCTTTTTATGGCATTTTGTGGCTCGAGAATTATTTTATATTAATATTTCCATTGTTTATTGTGGACGGTAGTTCACGCAAGTGACGAAAGCATACCTCAATTTGTCGAAGTCGAAGATTTTACTGATAAGTTGGATTGAGACGCGTTATGTATTGTACTGGGTGTCTCAAAAGAAAGTTCACATTTGATTTGCTGATTGCGTGAACGCAACTATTCCGAGGGGCGCGGTGGGTATGGCAATTGGTAGCCTAGCTTTTGGGAATTTAGTTGCTATGGAGCGTTTCTCGGGAGTGGACCGTGCGTTGTGCGTACGTGAGTTTTACAAAAACGTTAATTCAGCGACCGTAGCGCGTAGAAAATTCTGCAGTATTCGACATGTTCGTCATTTAAATGATGCGCCTAGCCCTCGACTCATTGGAAAATGGGTCGAGAAGTTTGAAAAGAACGGTTCAACGCTGGAAAAATCAAAATCCGGGCGTCCAAGGTCTTCGAGAACGTTCGAAAACGTAGACAGTGTTACTTAGTCTGCTCGTGACAACCCGGACCTTTCGATTCGGAAGCGTGCTGTTGCTTTAAACGTGCATAGATCATCATTGTTCCGCATTTTACACAAAGATTTAAAGCTGCACTCCTACAAAATTCAGTTGGTGCAAGAATTAAAGCCTCAGGATGCTGGGCAGAGGCTTGAATTCATAAAACAGATGATTGAGCGCTTTCCCACGTTTACCAACATCTTGTTTTCGGATGAACCTCATTTCCATCTTAATGGACATGTAAAAAACAAAATAGAAGCTACTGGAGTATGTACCTTACAGCGAATTCAGAACGTTATGTGGAAATGTTAGACGACTTCTTCATGCCTGAACTACAAAATTTTCCTGGTCATAACTTTTTAAAAATAGCTGTTTCTGGTGGCGTCACCTACTGGTAGGTAGGAAAGGTATATCCTTCACCGCGTACTCGCCTGATTTGGCTTCGTGTGACTTTTATCTATTTGGAAAACTTCATTTGTCGATGAAAGGACGCCGCTATGAGGACATTGAAGCCATCCAAAAGGCGTCGACCGGCATTCTCAAGGACATTCCGAAAAATGACCTAAGACACTCATTCGAAATGCTTATTGACCGTGCAAAACGCTGTATCGAAGCACAAGGAAACTATTTTGAATAAAAGAAAATCACTTTTGCAAAATATTAAAATTTTGTTGTTTCTTTCGAAGAGTCCTGTTTCTTTTGCGATACACTGGTATAATTTTTTAAATAATGACTGTGCTATGGTAACTTAGAAAAAATTAATACTTTCTGTGACATTTTGACTGCATATATTTCGGACGTTCGTGGTTTAATTTTATATATTAGCACAATTTGATAAGTTAATGACTTTTTAAATTTTCCGAGTAGTTACTTTTAATGCAACACTGCAAATATCTGTTAATAGAATACGGTCAAATTTTAAGCATGTGTATCATTAAATATGTGCTTGCCAGCTATTAAAAGCAGATATGAAAGGTAAACAAAGGGATAGAAATCACACAAAAACACACACACACACCCACACACAGAAGGTTGTCGCTCCGATCCGACCAAAGAAAACCACACCACTTTCATCTACTGCTTGGTCATTGATGTGCTGCAATGGATTCGTATTTTATCCACGTTCATAAAAAACTTGACATAATTGCGGTTAACAAAGGTCAAACACTAGCTCTTAATTTAGTTTGAGGCCAATTTCGGCACCATCCTGCTTTCTGTTCGTCTGTCTATCTTTCTGTCTACTTTCAATGACTGTCAACCACAAACCTAAATTGGGTACTTCAGCGACTATCCTCAAATCAATATATAATATTTTCGAGCACCTCGACTATAGCTTTACTATGTAAGGAATTCATAATGTCAACAAATGTCAAAACTGCAAGAATAACGTTGCACAACGAACAAATTCTACTAAAAAATATTGCACTATTTTGGTCGGATCAGATAATTGACCAAATAAATTCTCTATACCCGTGCAGAACAGCATTTTTTGTATATTTTTTTGTGCATTTGGTACTTTTTTGTATGTTAAAACTGAGTACCAAATGTAATGGCAAACACAGAAATCAAAGTCTCAAACAGCTGATTGTGTAGAGTGCACGACGCGTTTCGTACACTTTTGCTTTTTTGCACTATTGCAAGATCATGTGAACAGCCTATACGAGTATATCTTTTCTATGAAATGTATGTGCTAGTTTATATGCAGCCATTTGATTTATATATATAAATAAAATTCTTTGTCCGCCTTCACTGACTGACTGACTGTCTCACTGATCATTGCACAGCCCAAACCATAAGACCTTGAGTTTTTATTGAAAAAATGTTTATTACATATTAAAATGAACACTTTGGGAATTTATTTCTTAAAACTGATATTATCCAAATGTAAAACGTTGCGTTCACGGCATTCATTTAATCGAGCACTAAAATTTCCTATGACGGCTCGGCAGCCGTCAAAGAAGGCCATAAACTTTAGATTTGACGTAACCCCACAGGAGAAAGGTCGTAGGGGTTAAATCGGGAGGCCAATTTATGTCACCTCTCCTGGAGATCTATTTACCAGGAAAAACTTCATGAACTCGTGTTAGAGACCTGTTGGACATGTGTGAAGTTGCTCCGTCCTGCTGGAGCCATGTTCTTTGGTTATAACCAGGAAAGTTTTGCAGTTCAGGCATGAAGAAGTCGTCTAACATCTCCACATAACGCTTTGAATAACAGACTGCGTAACACTGTCTACGTTTTCGAACGTTCTTGAAGACCTTGGACGACCGGATTTAGATTTTTCCAGCGTTGAACCGGTCTCTTCCATTTTCCAATGTGTCGAGGGCTTGGCGCAGCATTTAAACGACGAACATGTCGAATACTGCAGAATTTTCTACGCGCTACAGTCGCTGAATTACCTTTTGGTAAAACTCAGGTATGCACTACGCACGGTACGCTCCCGAGAAACGCTCCATAGCGACTAAATTCCCAAAAGCTAGGCTACCGATTGACACACGCCCCGCGCCCCTCGAAAACATGCAATCAGCAAATCAAATGTGAACTTTCTTTTGAGACACCCTGTACTATTAGGAGTTTCCGAAACCCTGTTTAGTTCGCCTTGCAGTAGTTTTTTGCTTCTTATCACGTATCCACGTCACCACTGTAAAATATATATATATATATATATATATATATATTTATATAGAGATCGTAATTATTTAATACTCTGTCTCCTATGAAATTTATTCAACATTGATTTTAAATTTGATCACTCGTCATGATATCATATTACAAAGCTTACTTAGATTGGATTGCTTTGTACAGTGTATTTATATGGAATTTATATATGTATATACTAGAAGTGTGTTTCGACTCAGTCGAATTTTTTACAAACACAATTTCATCAGAAGTCCTTTGTGCAATGCATGTGGATTAAAATGTTTATTGATTAAATAGGAAATATAATATAAAATGTAGTCATATCTATTCTTTAAATCTAAATATATGTATTTAGCTGTATTGTTATTGTTTGTGATTTTAAGGAAATTTCGGCAGCTGTGGTACCGGTTGTGGTGGCGGGTACTGATATGGTGGAAACGTCATAGACCAATGGCATTTAATGCTTTGAACGCAAAGCCAACAGCATTCTGGGAATATAACTCTCGTATTCACTAGAGGGCCTTTACATTCTGCAGCTGGTATGGGACGTGGACAACTGAAATTATTATATTTGATGTAAATACTCGTAGCACCCAATATATTTTTACTTTTATTGTTTAACTTACTAATAAACCATAACATCACCAGCAGCATTCATGCAAACACTCATGCCGCAAACGTTTTCATCTTGGTGCTCTTCTCCCGGTCTTAAATAAATTGTTTTCCAACGTTTCTTTTTGAAAATTCGTGAGTGTATAGGATAGCAAACGCCAGGATAACCTTTTTGGACAAAATTGATTTAATTTTTTGTTTAGTATTAATCATTATTAACACAGCCTTACGATCATCGTGCAGTCGTTTCATAAATATCAAGGATTCTACAAACACAATAAGCATGAATGCTATTAGAAAAATTATAAAAATTTTCATCGTTTCCACTTTACTTTTCCAACTGAAGTTCTATAAGTAACTGGCGTCGATACGTTTTTCATTGAGCTTTTTATGGCAATTTGTAGCTCGAGAATTATTTTGTATTAATATTTCCATTGTTTATACAAAACTGTGGACGGTAGTTTTCGTAAGTGACGAAAGCCTACCTCAATTTGGCTGTATCATGTGCAGTGTATTGAATGCGCTTTTACTGATTAGGTCGATCGAGGGATGTTGAAAAAGTGAACACTTCGTACAGTCATTATATAAACAACAAAACAAAAATATATCTATTAAAATAAATTTTGTAAGTTATGGAGATTTGATGAAAATTGAGACCAAAATTTTGTTCTCTTATGATAATAAGTTGATAATAAGTTGTGAGATTGGACGAATTTTGATACATCTCTATGAAAATGCTCTGAACCGAGATATATTCAGTTTTTCAATAGTTATGTACGCGTTTGGATTGCTTTGTGATTTGTCTGTATCTCATAGTCCGCAGTTTTCCATTGTACGCTACACCGTTCAACAACGCGTCGAAAATGTTGTTGACATCATTGGTCCTTATATCTTCCGAAACGGGACTGGCCAGAGGGTGACTGTCAATGGCGGACAGTATCGTGCCATAATAACAGACTTTTTGTTGGCCTCTATTGAATGAACTACATATAGTTCCAGGAATATTCTGCAATGTGTCACACATCTCATGTTACATCGGAAAAGTTGCATGCAAAGTTCCCAGAACGCGTTATTTAACGATCTTAGACTTTTTTTTCTCTGGTTTACGTTAAGTCGCTTATTTATACAATTGACTAACTGGAGATCAAAAGCATTCAAACCATTGGCCTGACTTATGCAACAGAGTTATACAAAATTTGACTTCTCGGATCAATGAAATAATTTTCAAAACATGCTGGTACTGAAAGTACTTTAATAAAGTGTTTAAAACCAAGTGACGAAAGCCTACTTGCAAATGCGAAAAATTCTGATATCAGTTTTGTAATGAAAGATTTAAATTTTTTATTTGTATTGTTGATATCGATTGTAATTGTGCGTTTCGTTTTTGTCGGAAAATCATAGCACCATTCCGCAAATATGACTACAAATGTATTATAATCAATCCCATTATAATCAATACAAGTTTTATGAGTTGCATGTAGGCTTTCGTCACTTGGTTTTGACCGCGTCGAGAATTTTGTTATTTAAATATGTGCGTATGTGCTTTGAGCAATCACTGCTTTTGTTTCTATTTTTATTGCTTGCATGCGCTGGTAGCTCGAACTCATGACCGAAAAATTTCTCGAGCATATGAACATACCGCGTTATACTTCCGGCTGTCATGTGTTGGTCGATTAATGGTCATGCGCACGTTGTACATACGAATACATCATAAAGTTACAGTTACACAATTACATTACCGCTAAGGTAACGGTATCAAATCTCCTAAATAAATAACGCCACAATGAAAAAATTAAATAATAGCTAAAATAAAGAGTAATTTTTCATTATACGCGAAACAACGGCTTAATAAAATACGGTAAAATGAAAAAAAGCCACAAAAATTATGATATAATACTTAAAAATTTATTGGTTAATATTTAAAAACTTACTCGGTTGTACTAACATATTTCTGCCAAAAAGTATCCTCAAAAGTATTTGCTCAAAAGACATACATAAGTTCGAAGACTAATTTCGCCATCCAGTAGATCCCTCACGCGATATCCCTTGGCATATTTAGAGTATAGGTGCTACAGATCAGTGGTTTTATTGCAGTATTGTATGTTTGTATGAGATGCCCGTGTATTTCTGTAGCACGCTCCTGACGGATTAGACGTATCGTTAGAGTTGTCTCAATTGTGGAAGTACAATATTAATATATATATATATCATCTATGAATAAAAATATAGAGTGTTCTAACTATCTTGGACCTAAATTTTAACCAATTTCTAATGATCGGATTAAGCTGAAACTCGACATGTACGATGATAATACAATTTTCTACAACTTTTGATGGTCAAACATAAATGGATAATGCCAAAATAGCCTAATGGGTTTTACCATATGAAGTGTCGTTCGTTTCTTCTTATTTGTAGAGTATAATTATTTATATATGGCGAATGTGAATCAAAGGATGGGTTTTAACCAAATTGCTTTAAAAAAGGCTTCTATGGAAGTATGCTACAAAATATCTGCACAAAAAATAAAATCTTGTCATAATTTTAGGCTATTTCTTGTTTTCTCTTCTGGCTGGATCTCGAAGTCAATACTTTGTGAAATTTTTTGTCAATACGAAAACTCGATTAGCCAAAATTAAAAAACTTCATGGTTCATGGACGAACACTTTTATCAGCGACGCTGTAAACCGACTGTGAAGAACAGAACATTAAAAAAAATACTACGAAAGAATATTTTAAAATGTCTGAACAATTAGCTTTAATCATATCATAATAGAATTGATTTGCATTTGCCATTTTATAAGTGTTGTTTAAAAAGTTGTGTGTTTCATAAGGTCGGCGATTGATGATGGACTCACAACGGATTCCGAAACAAGTGTCTCATTTGCTAAAATAACATTTTTGCGTACAAAATATGATTATTGTACTTTTCGCATTGAAAAAAAATTTCTAATTGGATGGACTTCGGACCAGCCTCTAATTACGAAGTTCACAAGGTCTTGTAATAGTGCAAAATAAAGTGCAGCAACTCTGCACAATCAGATGTTTGAGACTTTAGTTTATTTATTAGCTGTTCCGTCTCAGTGTTACCACAAAAAATACCAAATATTGCGCAAGAATTTTTAATGAAGAATGCTATTGGTTGTGCAAAGTTCTTGCACTTTTGCACTGTTGCAAGACATTGGGAATATATTAAATATTTCTCAGCGATATCATAGTTTAAAGAAAACTGAAGTTTTGTTAGTTGCCAGTAGGATTTCGTCCCTTGTTTTTTAACTCGACAAGAGGTAGTTCAATTAGATATCAATCGTTTTAACAGATCATCTCATTTATGTTCGTCTAGCACTGCGAATAAATTGATGCCCACGCTTGACCATGCTTTTCTATTAAGATGTATTATTTTAACTCAAATTGACAGCAGTCATAATTGGCATCTAAGTTCGGTGAACATACATTTTACGATACAACATCGCATAACAATATTAATTGTATACAGAGAAAAAATCAATATGTCTAACCTATATTTTCAAATATATATTTTTTCATATCATTCTGACACTAAAAATATCATTATTCAGATCAAGTGCCATATTGATCTGAGGTCATATCATCCGCCACGTTGAAAATAGGCAGTTTGACGGTTGAAGAAAAAAAAAAACAAAGCGTGCGAGAGAGACGAAATGTTTTGAATTGAAAAGTAGAAAAGAAACAATCAGCTGTGATTCGGAAACTCGAATTTATGGCTACCTGTTAGGAGAGGTTGTTAATAGGCTATTCACGCTGGCCAACATCTAACATCTTACATCTTCTGACATGATGTTGCATAAGGTTTTGCCGTGCCAAAATTTCGTCATCCATTCCAACATCTCTGTGGGATGTTCCTATCTCATACGGTTCCACTCGATACTTTTCAATTACATCACTAATATTTTTATCATTCACAGCGAAAACGTAAACAATTTCTTCGCAAGTGAATGGCAACTAAAAAGCGGCAAAATTTATAATTCAAATACAATTAAAAAATTGGTTTGCAAACTCGAAGAATGTCTGAACAATGTAAGCTAAAAAATATAATATTGTTTTTTTGTCTGTCCTTGACATTAGGTCTAGAGCAGATGTAGGCTAGTTTCGTCGACCTCAAGACGGATTTCACATAGATACCTAACTTTTTAGATGATTTCTTAAGTCTGACCTGCTGAGATGTGTATTTGTTTTAGGGTATATTGGACGAGGTACTTATTTAGCCATAAGTACTTCCTGTACTTTAATTTTTACTGACTCAAAGAATCACTGCCATTCGTATCAGTTGGACTTCCGGGATGGAAAATCTGCAAATAGATATTTGGGAAGAGAATACTCATATGGCCAATTTGAGAGGTGTTCGCAAGAATTCCCACATCTATATGGTAATGCCTGCAAGCATGAAGAAGTCCGGGAGGAGTCTGCACGGCCTCACTAAGAGTAGGTGCACTCCATTTTGGGCTCTTTTCGTTGCTACAACTCGCTTGAGTTCGACCCAGAATCATCATGCTGCAGCACCAGTACCATGGTTGAAAACGCATGCACTGGCCTCCAGTAAAACCTTCCAAGGCGGATGACCAAACGGTGCTGTTGAATTTAGCTCGTTAAAGGCTTGAAGTACAAAAAACAACAGCAAAAGTCTTAAGAGGAGCACCTAAAAGCGGAACAAGAGCTATTTAAGGAGTTAGCATCTAGAACGGCCGACTTTCAATCCGAATTGCTGGGATTCCTATGCGGATCTAACAATTAGAATTTAATAAAAAATAAAATTACTTGTGACTTTAAATGTGTTTTTATTGTACGTTTCTATTATTGACAAACTTGACTATAGCAGATCTAATTTCTTCCGCAGATTGATTATCTGAGTAAGTATTGCTTCGGTGCGGCTGTTTCCGAAGGTCATTTCCAGAGATTTTCAAATTTTCATTGATGTGCGCTGTTATAGTAGACATATGCAATACGCAGCAAGTCATGGCATTGATTTTTGGATGGCTATCAACCCCTTTGTCGGGCACGTCCTTTTCCCAAAACGTGCCAAACCGCATCTAAAATTGAAACTGTTACTTTTGATATTAATTTACATATTTTTGCAACATTTATTTAGAACTTACAAACATCCAAACGCTTCGTGGCATGTACATTGTACCAACAAAAGTAAATAGTTCGTCGCCATTGTCGAACTCTTTAATTTGACAAACGCTGCTATAAGTCGTAGCAATAAATGCTTCTATTGTTGAGCAAAGATTAAAACGATCGCCAATTTATTTTCAAAATATATTTTGTTATAATTTTTTTCACAACACATACATTGGCAGCAGTCATGGCAGATGGAAGATGTAAGATGTAAGATGTTGGCAGTGTGAATCGCAGTTTCACATCTTCAACAAATTCCATGCGTTCCTCAAAAATGTACTCAGTGTGAATAGCCTATAAGATGTTGAAACTTTGTAAGCGAGCGCCAATGGTCTTCTCTAGCCGATGCTCGAATGTCAGTTCCTCCACCAGAGAACATTTTTTAAGGCACGGGTCGAAGCTATTACGCAAACATATACAAAAGTTGTATGAAATAAAACATATTTGATTTCAATGTGCTAAATTTCAATTCATGGCAAATAATGTGCGAAATGAATTAGCCAACAACTTTTCTTGGTGGTAGTGGATGCATGCATATTTCAGTAGTTTGGCAACACCCGTGTTCTACTAGCGATTTCAAGCAACACTAATATTGGGTACTAACTCTTGGCTGCACTACCGACAATGCAATTACCTAACGAATTAAACATGGGCATGTCATTGGTAGGAACAGTGCGGTACGATGGTGCATTAGCAGGTAACGACAAGTAGTTAGCTTAATCGTTAAGCATAACGAATCGCTAGTGCATTGGGCCTTCGAGCCACCGGCCGAACAGCGGTGTATTAAATTTTTGCTCTACATTAATAGATTTGATAAAATCAAAACAGTCTAAGTTGGCATTGAAATATATTGTCAATGCAAATAATAAAATATTAAATCAGTGTCGTATAAACTTCAAAGAGATCACAGTATAAATATATAAAGGAAAACATATTTTGAAAAAAAACCATATATAGTTTTATAATACGTCGGATCTGTATTGTGCTATATTCGAATATTTTACAATGCAAAGGTGGTTATGGGAAAATGAGCAAAAGCGTAAGCAATCCGTAAAGGCAAGTATGATTCTGCCAGATAAATTCATTAGGGATTCGACTATACGGGATAGTGTTCTAGATAGATTGAATATTGGAAAATTAGCGCATGAGTTTCTTACAGCTGTTGAGCCGTCCCGTGAGTCATTGTCAGTTCCCTTAGATAACTTTAGTAAATTCCATCAAGCGCTTTCCAAGCAAATGAGGAAATATGCTTTAGATGATTTATGCAAACAATTCGAAGTTGTGCTGAACTCTTGGGCAGCTGATATTGAACGGCTCCCTGAGGATTCATTCAGCTGGTCTCTAAATGATTTTCTACGTCGCTGTGAGAAGTCGAAAAGTGACATACATCTGAATATACTAAATACTGAATTCGATAAACGAGAACTGGAGCTACTTAAATACAAGTCTGACGTCACTGAGTTTCTCGCTTTCATTCTTTATGTCTACACGGATTATGTGGAGAATAAAACGATCACTCCGGAGGTGGTTCGAAGTCTCAAGTAAGTTGAAATAAAATATATAATTTAAGTTTTGATTAATATATGATTTTAAGCTGGCTCAAGGCCATTTTACATTGAAAACTATTTTTGAAATGTTTTTTCTCAATACGAAAAGAAAATAGTAACAACAGCTTTTTGATACACAGAAATGTGTTTAGTTGCATATACAAGTTTTTCGAACTTACATAGCTACCAGCTCTCATCAATATGCTAGCCGCACGCGTCATTATCATACGAATTTCTATATATCCAATAATAAACACATTCATTTTTCCAAGCATGCAGCTCTTCGCATTCTGAAAAATGTTTTAAAAATAGTTCTAAATTCAAAATTCATATACTTTATATAGATCTCTAATAAAATTTACGTTTTTAATTAATTTAATACAATTTTTTGAAGCCTGTCCATTGTCGCAAACAATTTGGAAACAATTCTTCACGAACAAAATTCAAAGGCTGAACATGGGGAACTGTTGAAAGAGTATATACGGACTGTCTACGGTTCCGTTTTCAAAGAGAAAATGTTGACCATAAGCCGATTGCGAGAGATGAAGTATTTTGCACTGGAAAGTAAGTCTACAACTTTATAATATCTTGTTTACTATGGCATTAATATTGCTAAATATTTTACCAGATATATTGCCAATTGAGGTGCGCTATACTATCAATTGGTATCACAGTATTGAAAATCAGTGTAAATTTTTCAATGCGCTGAAACTTAAAAAGCTTCGAAAGCAAATCGATGATATTAATTTAGAAACAAAAACGGATACATATATTACAAATTGCAATACGAATAGCTATTATTTTCAAGCAGCGGTTTGTAGTATTTGTCATAATTTTTGCCTTTAAGCTCTTAATCAATATTTATAAATGACTATTTTAAACAGATACTCGAACAGAAAATAGATAAGTGGCATGAAAAACTAGAGGAAGATGTCGAAAGTACTGAGAATGCTATTGCTGCCATGAAACAAAATATTATTGAACTGCAAGAGAAACTAGATTTTTTTAGATCACAGGAACAAATAGTGTACGAAGAGTTGAAGAAGTTGCAAGCAAAACAAACTGAAGGTGATGAGATAGAGGAAGAGGATGAGAAGGAATCTGTATATATTCCTGTAAGTATTTACTACTTATAATATGATAATGGGTAATGCGATAAAGTAAGAACTTTTCAAACAAGTAGCTTTTTTAATAAAAACTCTGTCTGTCTAACTGTCTATATATGTGCCCGCCTGTCTGCACTAACGATTTCCCCCCAATAATAGTAGTGAGTACTAACTCGAAAAGGTTAGCAAACAATAAATGGAGTAACATAGACACCCGTAAAACCTCCAAACCCACCTGGCCGAAGGACAGCCTTAAAAAAATAATCGCACTGCTAAGCCAGAAAAGATCATATATCTATGTTCTGGTGCGATCCTTTGGGGTTACTGCCTCATAGTAAGACACGCCTCTAGTAAGACCCTAAGCTTTCAACCAGGAGTTAGTTGTGGAAACAAGTTGTAGTCCTAAAGTGAAACTTATCCTAGTACAGGGTGTCTCAAAAGAAAGTTCATATTTGATTTGCTGATTGAGTGAACGCAACTATTCTGGTGGGGCGCGGGGGGGGGTATGTCAATCGGTAGCCTAGCTTTTGAGAATTTAGTCGCTAAGGAGCGTTTCTCGGGAGCGGACCGTGCGTTGTGCGTACGTGAGTTTTACAAAAACGTTAATTCAGCGACCGTAGCGCGTAGAAAATTCTGCAGTATTCGACATGTTCGTCATTTAAATGATGCGCCTAGCCCTCGACTCATTGAAAAATGGGTCGAGAAGTTTGAAGAGAACGGTTCAACGCTGGAAAAATCAAAATCCGGGCGTCCAAGGTCTTCGAGAACGTTCGAAAACGTAGACAGTGTTACTTAGTCTGCTCGTGACAACCCGGACCTTTCGATTCGGAAGCATGCTGTTGCTTAAAACGTGCATAGATCATCATTGTTCCGCATTTGACACAAAGATTTAAAGCTGCACCCCTACAAAATTCAGTTGGTGCAAGAATTAAAGCCTCATTAATTACCTGCCGAGCCGTCATAGGAAATTTTAGTGCTCGATTAAATGAATGCCGTGAACGCAACGGTTTACATTTGGACAATATCATTTTTAAGAAATTAATTCCCAAAGTGTGTATTTTAATATGTAATAAACATTTTTTCAATAAACTACTTACTTTTTTTTATCGATTTTTTAAATGAGAACTTTCTTTTGAGACATCCTGTATATAATTGGCCTGCGGTGCAGGGTATAACTATGCAAATGTCACTATTTACTTATATAAGGCTTTCAAATTCTCACTAAAAACAGTAATATACGTATATACTTTGAGAGGTTTCCGATCCTTCGTTCGCTATATTACATACAGTTTTACGGTTCAACAAACTCAACAAACACTTTTACAAATATTGTCTTGTACAGGGTATATCAAGCAGTTGGTGGGTTTGTAAGGGGATTATACATTACAAAAAGCATGACATGATAATTATAAGGTACAGTAAAAAAAAAAATAGGCGGTGGTACCCCCTTTCACCTCTCTCTTATGAAAGAAAAACCAAAATGTATTGAACGCAGCTAGATGAAATTTGGTTTATCTGTAAAGAGCAGTGGTAGAAATTATTATCCGTTTGGACAACGAGATTTCGTAAACTATAAAACATAGAAATTAAAAATTTTAGATGCCACACCCTCATAACCCACAATAAGTCACGTTTTTCAAGGTAAACCATTCAAAAAGCATACAAATAAAATTTGTTTTTATGTTTGTACTTTATTTATAAATTAAAAATCAATGGTGAGGGATGAAAGGGAATGAGAGGAGAACAGCATATTGCTGTTTTGTTAATATAATTTACAACATAATAGCTAAAATGACTAATGTTCCATTAATGAAAGACAAACTATTTAGCGAAACAAACGTACATGTAAAACTAAACATACATAAAATCAGATCGGAAAGGTATTACAACTTGCATTTGTATTTTTGCCTCAGATATCTAATTGTTACTTTTTTCCCATTACTCTCGTTGTTAATACCAAGTTGCGTACAGGGCGTCCCAGACTTGGTGTTTCCAAAGCATGCTCGGTCACCCCTTGAGCGTTGTCCCAGGTAATGCCATCAAAGGGGCTCGTATCCGCAGCTTTCTCTGTGTCTTAACTGGTAAAAGTATTTCGGAGTTGCGAACCAAATTCAGTGCATAAACCCTTAATTAAAGAGTCTTGTCTTTTCGCGATTTGCTCAGCTCTTAGTAGATATTCAGATGCTACTCAGGGGATACGTGTTCTAATCGAAGATTGTGTGCTGCTTTGGTCGTTTGCAAAATAATAGTTTTTCACTCTCCCAAGTGAATGGCAATTAAGATATCAGGCAGCATCTGAACATGCCTTAATGAGCATAATTAACACGCATAGAGTGGATTATGTGTGAGTTAAAAAAAACTGTGTTGGAGTATTAAACAATAATTTAGACTCAGTGTATTACAAGTAAGAACATACATGTGTGTACTCGCTAAGTATCGAGTGAGTACAATAAGTGGGTACTTTTTAGATCGATGCTCATTCCCAATAAATATCGGTAAAATCGATGCTCTAATTTGATATCTAAAAGTACACGTCTGTACATATGAGCAAAACACGGCTACGCACACTTGCACTCCAATTCGCCCCTTACTGAGATGAGGCGCTCCGGGAAGTGTTCCCTTAAAACAGTCATCGATGTTCTTGGTATCACTCCAGCCAAGCTATAGCCTGAATGGCACACATTTCAAAAAAGGAAGTTATGCTGCCGCACCCTGTACTGTATTTTTAATTGGATGTGTTCGAATTTTTTTCAATGAAACTCAGCTTCAACTTAGTAGGCTGCAAAAAAGATTTTAGAAGTTAGAAGTTTTCCACTAAAAGTACTCAACATATACTTATTTATAGCATCGATGCTTTATGCCGATTTAGGTATAAATGGAAAATATCCATGCTTTTTAAAATGTTTTTATGAGTCCAAATCTCGTTGCCTCCGGTTTTTGATTTTTAATTTTGCTATACTGTTTCTATTAGTTGGTGCTTAACTTTTTTTACAGCAGTACATTAAAAAAATGGTTGTTGTAAGATACTGTTTCTTATGAGTCAATTCTTTACTAATTGAATTGTGGCTAATCATCATTTATTAATAATATTGTTTTTATTAACTTTGTACAGCCTCCTGAAAACGAAAAACGAGGTAAAGCTGATAAGAAAGCTGGAAAAAACGCTAAAAAGAAGTAATGAACAGATTTGAAGATCGTGGTTATTTCCCTTATACGAAATGGCTTCTCAAAATATATTTACCAAGAAAAAAACTAGTTTTATATTGTAATTACAAATTTTATGTAAAAAAATGTGTTTATCTATTTTATAAAAAAACCAAAAAAAAAAAAAACGTCAAATTGATCAGTGCTTTATTCAGTAATGTAACTTAGGATAGGCTTGGCAAAGTTGTTACTCCATTTGATTTATTGTTTATCCCTGGAAAACACTTTTACTTTACACCTTTAAGTTTCGACATAATTAATTATAGCTGTGTTTATAAGCTTTTATTTCATTTATTTATACACGCCGATACGAAATGACGTTTGGTCTGTTTGAAATCAGCAGGCCTCAGCCTCTTAGTAGGTAACATTGATGCTTACTTACTTATTTACCACTACATCCGTTTATCGGTCATAGTAGGCCTGGTGCCAGTTATTGCCAAGTTTGCGGAGTCCGTCCCAGACTTGGTATTTCATCGTCAAAGTGGGATCGCATCCGAGACTGGTAAAAGTTTTGTGGTGAAACAAAATATATTAAAATTGTGAGCATATCTCATCTACAAGGCATCTCCAATTTCAATGGTTTTACGCCATGTATTCATAGGCCTACACCGGTTGCGGGATCGTTGGTAATTCCATAAAGCTCATGCGGGCGATATCTGCAATTTCCGTGCGTAATTTATATCCTAACCAATACCATTTTGTGCGATACATTTTCCTTAAAATCTTGAAGCTGTTGGCTAGCGTCGGTATATGCTCATTAGTGAATCTGTGTGGCCAGAATATACCCAGGATTCGAAGAAGGCATTTGTTTATGAAAACTTGGAGTCTTCTGAGTATGGTGTCGGATGTTTTGTATATTTCACAGCGATATAAGGACTGAATTAAATTTTCAATTTATGACGTGGTGTGAAATGCTTTGAAAGTCACACTTTAATCGAGAATGCCTTCCTGTAGAAGCTTTTATTGTAATAAGGGATATGATATTTTCGTGTAGAAAATAGGCAGAACCAATTAGCATCACTATTTATTGTATCGAATGCTCTTTTAGAGTCAACAAAGAGCAGGCGAGTTTAAATCAGAAGACTGCTCAGCAATGAGTCTTAATCGGAGTATTGCGTCCTAGTATTATGAAGGTTATGATCTTGTGAAGTGTAATAGCTATCCATTCTCCTAGGACGGCTTTTTCGAAATATTTATTATAATGTCTTCATTACACTCTGACAATAAACCACTTGCTCTGTCCAGGCTTCTTGAATGAAAGAAAATACCGCAACCATTATATTGGGCGAATCTTTAAAGAGTTTCGGTGTGATTTGGTCAGGTCCAGGCGCTTTTTCTTGAGCTTAATTTTGGCATTTTCAACTTCTTCTATGCTAGGGGTGAAGTGGACACGGATCTGTTTGGGTTGCTGCGTCTATAATATTTTTAAAAGAGTTTTAAATATATGGGGTATAATACAGTTGAGCATCTTGACTAAAGCTCCTAATTTTTTAAACATGCGTGAAGCATGGCTGGAAGAAAAGTTGAAGCTCAACTTCTTAGCCTGTTAGAGATAAGGCAAAGAGGGTCATCATAATATCTATGGTACCCTAGCCCAGCTATGGTTAGGTTTTTTACAGAAGATCTTCTCTAACTGTTTAATGAAACTGAGATTATCCCTTGGAATCGTTCCTGACTATGTCAGACGTAATAAAAGAGATGCGCATCCGTTCCAATCTGCGACGGACAGTCGCAGAGCAGAGTGTAGGCTAGTTTCGTCAACCTCAAGACAGATTTCACATAGATACCTAACTTTTTAGATGATTTCTTAAGTCTGACCTGCTGAGATGTGTATTTGTTTTAGGGTATATTGGATGAGGTACTTATTTAGCCATAATTTGTAAAGAAGTCTGCAATAAAGGAGATAAGATAGTCACTAAAAAGGTTCCGGACCCAGAAAGGGAGTTGCCCATCCGCTCCAGGCCGGTTCAACGCATCGCGATTTTGCAGCCGATTGAAAGTTGCTGTAGAGTGCTGTAGCATCGTAGAACCAGATTAGAAGGAAAATTCCAGAAAGCTAGTGTTTCAATAGCCATTGGCCCGTTAGGACTATCATCCAAAAGATAGTGGGCTGCACACCTTAATGGGCCATGTACTCGTAGAGATCCTGGATCCATGATAATAGAGATCCTGTGTTAGGGCCGAAGACTCTGCATCTGTAATTCTCAGAATCTCAGCGACTAGAGAAGAGAACTATTCGATGATAGGAATATATTTGAGTATATTAGTGTGACTCGAAGTCTCGCAAAAATCAAATGTGCAGCGGAGGTAGACGAATGGTCACGTACATTGCAGCAGTGGGGCAGACACGAATGACTCCTGACAGGTACAGACATGCTAGCCGTTGCAATTTGTCGTACAGCTTTCTAGCACACACTTGCAGTAATTTGGGTTACCAGACAAGGGCAGTGTAGGTAACTTTGGGTCTCACTATTGATATATAGATCCAGAATATCATCTTTGGGAACGGCGCCTTCATGTCCGACCAAACGTACGTTTACCTGTCCTTGTTGAGAGTGGTTTTAAGACAAGTATTTCAGTTTAGTTTCTTGTAAAGCGTCACACCTAACAACTTCACTTCTTCGGAAGTTCTGGATGTACACTGGACGTATCTCCACACAATTTGTACCTCCTAGAGAAGAGTATTAATACAGCTTTTTGTGGATTTATACTGAGATCTATCTTGGTACATCATTCGGTTACTATTGGAAGAGCTGAGAACATCTCGGAAAAGTTGATCTTCAATGTTTACAAATAAACTAGTTTAAATATATATATTTTTTTCAAATCAGATCTTTATTTCGTGCTTCAGCTATATCATCTCTGAACAAATACATTTCTATAAACTCATCGTAGAGTTTGTCACGCGATCTTAGATTTTGCTCACTTTTAATTTCGTTTAATAGCTCCAACAGCTCCATCAACTGTTCATTCTCAATTGAAGGATTCGGAAATTGTTCGCAATACTTTTCAGAGAGCACTCAATTCTTGCACAAAATGTAAATATAAATTATCAAATTTTGTTGAATTTTGTCTTTTGTAAAGAAAATCATTGGAAATTAGTTGAAAGTCAAAGAATTTTGCTGTATTGGAGTCTATGGTTGATTGCTGCTTCTGTAGCTCCAAAATTTCTGCATTCGACCATTTGAACTTTTGCAGTAGTTGACGTTTGAGAGCATAATTTCGTGTAGCATTTAGTACTACTTCCAATTCCAACAAATATGCATCAATTATAGGCTGCAGCGACTGCTTTACTTGTACATCTGTAAGTTCCGAGCTAAGATTCTGATAGACGCAACGCGTGACCTCCAGTGCATCGTCGAGTGTATGCAGTACAAGATCTTCGATTTGCAATAAAAAATCCTTTGTCTTTGTCACTTCTGTAATACTATTAGCTTGTGCATGCGCGAACTGAAAGTGTTAAGAAGAGTTTAATTATGAAGCATCGCAAATACAGGTTCTTCACCTTACCTTCATGCAACTAAAACTCAATATTATTGGCAGTAGTAGCTGCAACAGGCAGCTGTGCTTGCACAACATCTTGCCACAAATTCTGTTGCTACACTAAACCTATGCACTAGTATATCGAAAAGCACTTAAGCAAGTTCAGCTAATTGTGCTTTTGTGAAGGATAAGTTAGTTGGCAAAATAATAAGAAAAACAAGAAAAAACTTTAACTTCGGTTGAACCGAAGCATTAATACCATTCACAAGAAATTTCAGTATTCAACATAAATGTGGATGGTGGTTTTGTACGAGTATAGGGGCTACCTCAAAAAGTAGCGGGACTAGCCCATTAGTATAAGTATCCGTAAGAAGCCACCATATTGAATGTGAACCTGATATTGACTTGATTAAGGCAGCTTTTTTGACAAAAACACAAAAGTAGGTGGTGGCTTTGTATGGGAGTTACACCAAAAAATGAACGGGACACGCCCATAATGAAGATGACTTAACTACATAAGTTTGTCATACGAAATCCCAAAAGTGGGCGGTGGTTTTGTATGGCAAGATACGCCAAATGCGTGGCACGCATATTAGTAACAATTCGATTTTCAACCTGATATTGATTTAAATAAGGAAGTTTTTTATACAAAAACTAAAAAGTTTTTTTATAGAGACTAACTCAAAAGTGGGTGTTGCATATCAATATGGATAGTCTATCAACATGCAACGAAATGAAGCTTAAATACTGGTTTTCAGCCAGAGAAAAAAAGTAGTCATAAGAAAAAGGACAAAATCCGCAACAACAACGGACAGACGGACAAGGCTAGATCGAGTCGTCTTGACGAACTGATCAAGAATATGTACAGTTTAAGGGATCTAGGATGCCTCTTTTAAAACTGATTGTAATAACGGGTGATTCATTTAAAAGTTGTTTTTCATTTGTGTTCTTTTCACAAATCACGCGTGACTATCATTTTATATTACTGACATCTTGTTTTTATTTAGAAATAGCTGGTACCCGGCGCGTTGCTACCTCTCCTTCCCTCTGCCACTCCTTCCCCCTGCCCTACCTTCCCCATGCCCTTTTACTCTACTTCCAATTCTCCCACCATTCTCCTGTCCCTTCCACTCTTTCTCCAACCACCCCTTAGGCTGCCCCATTCCTGTTCCCCTACCTCTCCTTACTCCTGTTCTTGTACAGTTTCTGTGGCTCTAGGTGTCCATTCGCGAAGATTTTGCAAAACTTGATTCGCGTTCATCGGCATTTTCAGCTGTTCTTTTTTCACTCATCTTTTTTGATTTTGTGGTTTTTTTTAACAATAAATGCTTTTTTGGTTGCATTTTTTTTGAATTCGAATTAATTGAAAATCAAATGAAAATATTAAGCGATAATAATTTCATTTATTTACGAATGAAACACTGACAAAAAAAAGTGACTGTCAAATAAATGAAACAAATGTTGTTGCTACTCTATCGTCATTAGAACCCACGGGACTATTTTGAATATTTCCACAAAATTTGATCAAAATCGGTTGAGCGGTTTCGGAGTCTATAGGGAATATACATACATACATACTTCCATTTTTATATATAGAGAAGATTGTTTGATAATTCATTATGGAAAGACTCACATCGCAACAACGTCTACAAATTATTCAGCTGTATGTAGATTGTTCTTTCGGGTAGTAATAAAGATTCCGACATCCATTTCTATTTTACGTATTTTTTTTTTTAATTAAAAATAAAAACCACTAAATGAATCACCCGTTACTATGTGTAAATAGTATAAAAAGAAAAAACGTTAACTTCGGAGGAACCGTAGCTTTAATACTCTTCACACTTGCCCTTTTTGAGCGGCTCGTCGTATTCAAATTTTTCCATATATTATATATTTAGTATGAAATTCGCCTTTATAACGGTTGTGAATAATTTCGTTGCGCATGAAATGATAAGAAATGATTAAAATTTAAAGAAATTTTGGATGGAGCTGGGATTTAGAATATGTAAAGTCTTCATTCTACAATTTAAAAGATTGCCTGAAAAAGGCACTGCCAAACTCACAGACAGACAGATAGACAGACAGACAGACAGACAGACAGACAGACAGGCGAACATGGATCGCATCGTCTTGTCGTGCTGATCACGTACATATGCTTTATGGGGTTTCCGATGCTTACTTTAAGGCGTTGCAAACGTTGTAACTAAATTTTAATACTAGTCACAGTCTGTGTGAAGAGTATAAAACGAATATATAAGAGATGCGTTCTCCATGTCGACATGCTCGTAGAGCAAAACTTGCCTTCGCGTTGCCACCTGAGCCACATGCAACAACTATGCAAATCCATGCAACAACTCATAAGCGTATATCCGCCGACTTACTGAACAGACGGGCAGATTGTTTGTTGCAAGATCAAAGAAAGATTTTGCCGTATGCCAAATAAACCTGTTATGACAAACAAGAAGACTTTCCCTAGAAGGTGTCTTTGGACCCTCATCTACAGCACAGACTCAATTTTAAATGCGCTTCAATGCAACTTGACATTGACAAATGCTGCGGGAGGTGAGCGCAGAAGTTTGAACATCAGGCACATCTGAAATGCTGTGGTGTGGTGTAGTTTGCTGCATTAGTTTCACTTTATGATGATGCAACATGTTTCTTAGCTTCAAATTTCGTGTCGCTTCAATTGACTCAACAACTCCCTAGAAACGAGCTGCAGATACATATCTATACCTATGTATATATTCTGACGATACTCACTCCCTCTTCTAGTTATATGCATGCATTGCAATGAAGTCAATGCCTGCTAAGTTGCTTCGGAAAGTTGCAACTGCAATTTCAGTCTGCTGTATGTGCATAAATGAAGCTGCACATGTGCCTACCTCATGCAGCATGATCACAGTTCTATTGACTTGTTCGAAGTCACCGTCTTCACTGAAGTTCATTGCTCTGTGTCTTATATATCTGTGGTTAATTTTATCTGGCTCTAATATTTTGCAGCGAATTTATTATGAAGCTTATTACTTGCGAATTTAAATTTGAGAAAATTTTTCAATACACTTTCTATTAAATTAGAACTTCTATAACATTTAGTTTTTGAGTCTTCCCCCTGTCACTAAAGCAAGTTTATTTTAAGTTTTTGCCTTTCTTACTTATGTGTTTTCAATACGAAGTTTACCGATGAATCAATGAAAGTCTAATCGAATTTAAAGCTGCTCAAGAATGTACGTGTATTTGCTTTGTAGGTCCCCTAAAACAAAAGTCACCGACGTGTAGTCGGCTGGCGCTTGTATTTTTTAAACAAGTTAGTTACTGTGGCAGGCATTGAGCGCGGGCATGAAAGGCAGACAGATGTACAGAAAGAAAATCGGTGGCAATATTTAGCTCAAACGCAGTCGTGTGACAATTTCGGAGTTGTGCTTAGCCACAAGTTGGTCCAGTTTTTGTGCCGTTTTATGGCCGTGGATGAAACGTGAATAGAGGCCAAGCAGTAGTTGAAACAGTAAGTTTCTTTTGCGCGGTAATTTTCGCATTTCTGTCCATCTATCTGCCTTTCATGTTTGCTTTCAATGGTTGTCAAACACAAACACTCTTGTAGAGCTACCGGATTATAACGAGGTCGACTCAGTAATTAAAAAGCTAAAGAATAAGTAAGCGCAGCTGCCAGCTAAGTAATTCAAGACCGGTGGCGAAGAGTTGGTAAGGCGTATGCACCAACTCTTATGCAAAATATGGTCCGATGAATGCATGCCCAACAATTGGAATCTCAGTGTTCTCGGTCGGACACGATATGCCATAAGGAAGTGATGCTACATCATCGGAAATTGACATTCAGTCACGTCTCTTCGGCTTAGCAGTGAACGAGGACAAGACGAAGTACTTCGTGTCGAGTCGCAGACATCAGCGTGTCTTGGACGGTCTGTGAGTATGGATGGTTTCAACTTCAATGTTGTAGAAAACTTCTCTGGGAACAGAAATTACCAGTGACAGCAACGTCAGCCCAAAGATCAGACGAAGAATCACACTTGCTAATGGCTGCTACTTTGGCCTCAGCAAGTAAATTAGAAGTAGAGCACTGGAAGTACGAAGATAAAAATCTATAAGACACTGATAATTCCGGTCGTGCTGTATGGCTCAGAAGCATGGACGCTGAAATCAACGGATAGAGTGGCTTTAGGAGTGTTTGAGAGAAAGATTCTTCGTAGGATTGGTCCCCTTAGAGTTGGCGTCGAGTTTAGGACCCGTATGAACCACGAGCTGTATGAGCTGTATGGTGAGGTTGACATAGTGCATCGCATAAAATTCCAGCGGCTGCACTGGACTTGTCATCTCATCGTTCGGATGAACCACGGAGCTTCAGTAGTAAAAGTTTACGACGGAAACCTGAACTTAATTGGTGGACGGCGTGAGAGAGGACTTTCGAGCTTAAGATGGCAAGATCAGATCTATGATGACCTAGAGAAACTTCCAGCGACTGGTCTAGACGCGCACAAAACTACATGGAATGATGCGTTTTCCTACGTGCAGCCTCGACCGATAGGCGGTTTTAGAGCCACCTAAGTAAGTAAGTAGGTAGCGCACTGTTCTAAGTTTATCATAAAATTTCATAAACTTACCAGCTTAAACATATCAGCTTAAAATGTTTTTAAATATGAGAGTTGCCTTGCTCATTGTGCGCCTTGGGAACCATTAGTGTTCTTAGGTGCAAGCTGACATTTGCATCCATTGTCTTTAGGTGGAGCAGTGTACAGCCTCGTATCGACTGGAGCAAATAAATGCTGAAGAAATACAGTCACCTTATAATGTTTGAGACATCGTAACATGTGACGAATCATGGATCTATGTATATTAGCCCGAAACAAAACATCAATCGACTGTATTGGTGTTCCAAGATGAGACAAATACAACAAAATTTTTTCGTGGTAGAAGCACTTCGATGCAAATTGCCAATTCTGAATGGTACACAACCATTTGTTGGCCAGAAGTTTTCGGAGAATTAAGGAAAATCAAAAGCCGAAGACGGATCATCCTCCACCACGACAAATCCAACTCTCATACATCGGTTCACACAAGAGTGGGAGAGTCATACATCTTACAGTACTGACTTCTTTTTGGTTTTTGAAGCCTTCAAACAGCTCGTTATTTAGGTACCCAATTCTTAGTCCTTCGAATATTGCTCGCACATCAAAATGCTCTGCGTACATATATGCTAAAAAATGTCAAACATTCCAATGGAAATGTCAGCTGGCACCTAATAAGACTTAGGGTTGCCAAGGCGCACAATATAAGTGTAGAGCAACTTTCGAATTTGTTCTGATTTTCTTTTATGGCAAAACTTGGCCAGCTTAGCCTTCTTTGTAGTATAGTTGTTAGATATCAAAATTTGGAGGGAAACCAAGGCATACTACGAAAAACATTATGGAGTGTGCGGTGTGTAATATAGTCGAGCTCCTTGTTTTAATTTAGATGTGTAAGTCTAGTTTATTGCACTTACAATAATTACATAATTTTTTTTTCTGCATTTTAGTTCAAGGTTTCTGCTTATTATATAAACGCACAATTTAACAGATTTCGCACGCGTTTGACTTTCATAATATCATTTTCCACCAACAATATTCAAGTCGATATGCAAACGTAATGCACAGCATTCACCACAAGACCTCAAAGTCAAATGAAACTGTTGGAATAGTTGGAAAAGTAACTTCTGAAATTCGTTTCCGTTTATTGTTGTCTATAACAATTAACACTTCAAATGCAACTAAAACAATCAAAATGTTTGCGGTTGTGCAACACAACACAAGTTATACATTTATCCAAGTAGAAAAGTAGGTACATATGTATGTATATACACTTTGTACTTCAAAACACTGCAAATACAGATGCTTCAACCTGAGTTACCGTACATGCATCCAGCATTTTGAGGCTTCAGTGAAAGATTGCTGAGTGCAAGTTGCATGGAGAGGAGAAGTCGATGATGACGACATTCATGGTTTGCCTTTGAGGTTATTTTATAAATGCACTACAGCTTCCACACTTATGCTTCTATCTCAGCTCTAGAACATTTTTCATATTTGGTTTCTGTGTACGGTCTTGGATTTTCAATTTTCGTCGTGTAGGACTCTAAAAACTTTTCTGCATAGTTGTACGATCCCAACACTGTTATACGCTATATACTTACAGTAAATATTTAGAAGTTTTTTTTAATTATATGAGCTTATTTTGCATACTGCATACAGGAACTGTTTTTTAAATTAGCGAAATACTGGTAATATGTACTTACAGTCTGTTTAAGACTCTAGAGCAAGTGTACAGTAGGCCATGTAGCTTAGAATGGCGCGAGATATGAATCGCCTTTCATTATTTCCGGATAAAGTGCATTAAGATCTTATATCGTTAAGATGATTGGGAAAGTTTTGAAAATATGTAAGGAACAATTCGTAACGGCTCCATCCATTGTTGGTAAATTGAATTGAATATAGATAACAAGCGGTTGCCCACTGGTCGACATACTCTTAACTCATTTGTGGACCGTATTCATTGAATAGTTACTAAATTTTTGTTTAAGTTGGGCTAGAGTAGCTGAGGTTGCTTATTTCAACATACTTAGGATCATTTTCAAGATTTGCCTATATCAGCTTATAAAACATATTGTCTGGTACGACCAAGCAATAAATATATTTCAAAGATATTAGTTGTGAGCTACCAACTTGACTTCACAATTTCGATAGCAAAACCAAAGAAAAAACAAAAAGAAACCAAATTTTAATTTTATTTTTAAAATTTTATCATCAGGAATTTACTAGCTCAAAGTGTATATTATATTCGTTTATACTTTTTTATGCGTTTACATTTGTGCACATGACTGGCCTGTCCACCTGTTCACCATTTAGCAGTTGTCAGCTACGATAAAAAAGACAAAAGTAACCGATTTTTTAACGATAACAGACCAAAAATTCGATTTATACTGCAGGCCTACTTTATTACTATTGTGATTACGTGAAATTCACTACTAAATACCTTTCCATCAACAGCATATCTTGTAAATACGTATTTTCTAATATATTTCTAAGTCGTGAAAATGGCTCTTAGCATATTATTTTAGCTCTGTAATTTAATCGAATGAAATCTCGCAGAAGCTGCGAGATTTCAGTGCATGAACTGTGAGCTCTGTGCTGTGTCTGTGCTCACGAGCTGTTCACGAGCTTGTGTGCTCATAACTCACAACAAGTAGCACATGAATTGTAAGTGTGAGTATTTTATATTGAAATTATTTTTGCAGGTAAACCCTCGATTAACTTATTCTACTCATGGTTAAGTTTCAGTTTGGGAGAAAATTTTAAAATATTTAAGTATCAGTTTTGAATGCAATCTTTATGGAAATGACATAACAACACAAGTCTATTTTGTACCAGTTCTAGCCAATCCCCTTCAGAAAATTACACTAGAAAGAGAATATGCCAGTAACTAGTTACGATTTTATGTAGAACTACTTTAGTACTTAAGAATTCTAGTGAAGATTTGTCACATGATAAATCCTGAAACAATGTAGAATATACATATTCCAAGGGATTTTTGGATGCAGCGCTGGAATAGTTGGCACTGGAATATATACGAGTACAGAACTGTGTGTATTGGCTATCTGAAATCCCATCTTCCTGCCACAATTTCCAAGATTTTTGTAAGGAGAATAACGGAATGTAAGGAGCATAACAGAAGCCGAATTATTGAGACTGTATTTGACTCTCTCTAATGGTGTTTTGTAACATTCTAAGCCAAATATTCTTCAGAAATAGGTACTAGAAATCGATTTGGTGGCACATCCAGCTATCACTCTTAGGAAAAAAAAAAGAAAATATTTAAAGGAAACACATTGGGTTGGCAAAACACTTTTGTAAAGGCGTTACCATAGAAATAAAAGTGCACAGAAGCGACAGTTAAAATACGAATAAGGAAGAACAACATCTTGTTTATTGGAAACTATCTGAACGAGTTTGGTTAAAAGTTTTTAGAATATAATTGGACAATATAGGAATGCTGTAGGCTATAATAGTTGGACCCGATATGTGGCTGGTAATTTTTAAAATCTTTTGTGTGGTTCAGGAAACAGAAACATCACTGATAAATTACTGTATAAATTGAGATGATATTCACACTGTATGTTATTAAGGTGGAAAGTAAGGATATCACGAATTTTTTATTCCGTAAAATTGTTCTGTGCCAAACCCCACTATAAAAGATAAAGTAAAATTTTTCGTATCTCAGAAATTATTTAAGCTAAACGGATAATGTTTTGTACATATAAAAAGGGCCTCGGGAGAAATAAGTTATATTGGAAAAATGAACGGAGACACGCCAATGCAGTACTTAAATAGTTTACCACGTGCTGTGTAATAATAGTAAATATTTAAAAAATAAATCCAAGAGCAGTTAAGCGAGAAGGAGTTCAAGAGAATGGTGGAACTCGCGGATCTCTACTATCAAACATACAATCAGATACCATATCAAACGCTAAATAAAAAGATATCATGATGTGTAAATGCTAAAATTTTTACCAACCATTTAACTGGATATTGAGAAAATAGGACAAATGTCACTTATTGTTGTTCCGGTTATCACGTTAAAATGTATCATAACTTCAACACTCTATTAAATAAAGTTTCATGTTCCCAATATAAAAATTTAACTACCAGTTAAATCTATCCAATCCATTTTCACACAGTTGCAACTTAATATCGTGGTATATATGCTAAGTATTATCAGTTTGTCTGAAAGTTTATAACGCATTAAAGGAGGCATCGTAGACCCCAGGAGGTATATATATTCTTAGTGAGCTCGACGAGACCAGTCGATCTAGCCATGTCCGTCTGTCTGTCTGTATGCTGCTGCGCATTTTTTGAGGAACAATTTTTATGCTATCCAATTGAAATTTTGCACATACGCTTCTTTTTGTTGCAATTTATTCGAGTGTCAATATTGACCCGCCACGCCCACTTTTTGGGTTAGCACCCATACAAACCCACCGCCCACTTTTGACTTTTTGTATGAAAAACATTTTTATTGCAATCAATATCAACTTAATAATTGATATCTTAATAATTGTACCACCCACTTTTTGGGGTAGCCGCTATTTAAATCACCACACAATACTATTTAAAATTTCGTGTGAATGGTATTAGAGCTTCTGTTCAACCGAAGTTAACGTTTTCTCTTGTTTTGATTACATTTTATAAAATGCCAAATTAAATTGAATTATTTTGCGCAAATATTTTGTTTGATCCACCAACACTTGTAGTCATAGCTTCAGTTCACTTCTAAGATTTTACCGCACTGCATTTTCATTTTGATGGTTGCAATACTATCCACTTTTGAATCCAATTTTGAAGTTTTTATCAGATGACTGCTGCAGTGGTTCCATACTTTGCCATTCACATGCTGATCTCTCATTGCTTCAGTATAGGTTTGTTTTCAGTAAACTAACTGAAACTTAAATAGAACATTGAACTATTTTTTACTAATAAGCGTAACAAACTTCATATTAAAATTATTATGCTCAACATAAATAACTTGTAGGCGGTGTTAGGAGCAAATAAAAAGTCTGACATTCAGACAGAAAGAGAACGTTTTGTCTTCTTCCGGGTGCAGTTAAACTTCATGTATACAAAAAAATTGTGCCTTAAGCTATTGCTAAATAAATTCTGCATTGGCAAAGGAACTCTCTTTTTGAAACAAATATTGTTTTGTTTATTTGAATACGGAGTAATGCCTCATGTTGAACATTGATAAATATAAAAACAAGCTAAGTAAACTTGTAAATGGAAATTCCATTAGGAGATGATGCATTTTTGAAGTATTGTATCTGTTGAGGTACAAATCATGAAGTTAGTTTTGTAAATGCAGTTCTACTTCAATACTAAAGACTGCCAGATTACAATTTTGCTAGTAGAGAAATAATTATGTGTGTGCTTGTTGATTTAAACATTTGGACAACAGTTTGAGCAATATGGAATCGGAATAATCTTCTTTTTGTATATAATTGCAGTTTTAGTAATTACACGGTAGAACTAAATTCATGTTGAGTAAAGTATTAGCAAGAGTCTAGTAACCAATTAAACGCAACATCTACAAAATAAGCGGCATTTTATATAAAAATCCAAACATAGATTAAGACATATCGATGCATACTCGATGCAAAGATGCAGCCGTGCATACTCGTATATGTAGGATCATAAATTCCAAAGCCGAAACGTGTATCTGTTAGCTAATAAGTACGTACTGCATAGACATCTTTTGAAAGTTTTCAATAGTGTTATTAAATATTTTTTTTTTTTTTTTTGGTTTCTATTCACAGACTAGATTCAATAGGAAGCAACAAACTGCACTGCATTCTATACATTCAATGATAGCCATAGGAAGGAAGGAAGCTAAAAATCTGATTTCTAACCACAAAAAAAAAAAAAAGCAAATATTTTTTCCGCACAAATAGTTTGTAAAATGTCAAAATTTCAGCAATTGTTATGTTGTATATTGGTACAGAATTTAATATGCAAGTCAGGCGTACGAGATATGATTTTGACTTTGTTCGATTCAAAAACCATTAGATTCAAAAACTCTGCCAGAGCGCTGGGCATTATGCCATGTAAGCACATTTTTGTCATACAAGCCAGTCAAGGAGATCGCAGCAAGGCGACAGACGACTTCAAGCACCTTCGCAGCACATATACTCACTTATATATATATATATATATATATATATATATATATATATATATATATATATATATATATATATATATATACACATTTTAGGGCTAATAAAATTACGGCAAGTTAGGTTGTAAAAGAAATACAACCGAAATAAGTTTTTTAGTCTTCATAATTTTTTTTTTTAAACATAATTTAAACTAATTTGAGTACACGTTTTAAAACATATCTTCTTTTTTTCCAACCCGTTAAATTTTTCTTAATTAGGGACCTTCTACCGGCCAAAATTCTTCACATCCTCTGTGAATGTTGAGAATATAAAGAATATAACCTGTAAATTTTCTCATAAGAGTCAACATTAAATACATTCTCAATAAACAAATTAAGTGATTTTCAATGATATGACCGATTTATTATCGATATCATATCATATTTATTATCATCATCACAAACTGCTGATATTTAAATAAAGCGAACGTCATTTTGCCACTCACGTGTTAATGATAACGAACAATGGTGGAAAGTGAAAATGTTGAGAATATTCTTCCCAATTGAAAGGCCCTATTAGTTTTTAGAAACAATTTGGAACTTAACTGATAAGGGAAATATGATGCTGTGTTAATTTACTTTCGACCAGAAGTATAACTGCCAATTTTTGTAAGTAAATTAACATCATTACTTTTGTAGCTGATTTTTTCGTTTTCTAGGCTCCTACTAAATATTTATAAATAGAACGAGCTTCGTCATCTATATTGAAATAATATATGTATTATAAATAAAAATTAGTTTTCACAAAAGATGACTCTGGCTATTGTTAATATCTCCTAGTAATAACAGCTGATTTTGGTAGTTTCAGAGAGTTTAGACATTTGTTAATAATATTCAGTTTATATCGCTTTGAGTTTTAGAAGTAACCCATGTTTTTTATTGAATGCTTGTGGAAGTTTATAGTGACAATACTCCAATTGATGAAACATGTTGAGAGTGGTTTCAATGTTTCAAGAATGCTGATTTCAGTGTTGAAGACAAGAATTGCTCTGTGCAGCCAAAAAAATTCGTAGTCAAACTATTGGCGGCCAAGTCAAACGCAGGAGGAGATTTCAGAATTATTATGAGATACTCAACAAGCAGTTCCTGTACGATTAAAATGCTATTTCAAAAGAAAGCTAATTTATGAAGTGAAATCGAAAGCTGTTGAATGGCGATTTTTCACTTGCGAGTAGCTGATACAAAGACATTTTTTTACATCGAATTGTGACTGGCGATGCAAAACGAATAGAATATGCTATGCCCGGTCAATCGTTGCCATCTTCCTCAAGATCCACACCAAAGCCGAATAATCATGGTTCGCATATCATGTTGTGTATTCGGTGGGACCAAATGGGTGTTGTGTACTACTATCAGCTGCTGCAACCTGGCGATTCTATAACGGGCGATCGGTATAGGCTACAATAGATACGTTCGTGCATTGTATTTCAAGAAAAACGGCCGGAATACGAGCAAAGACATGACAAAGTTATTCTGTTGCATGACAACACTTGGCCTCATGTCGCCAAAGTCGTGAAAAAAAATTTGTAGACGATCCAGTGGGATATTTTTGCGCACCCGTCGTATTCTCCGGACATTAGTCATTCCGATTACTAATTGTTCGGACGGAGCACGCAGCACGATTTGGCAGGCCATCGGTTCATTTCCTTTGCAGAAATTGCAAATTGACTTTCTAACTTGGTTCGCCTTTAAAGATGACAAATTTTTTCGAGGTGGAATTCGAAAATTGTAACGGTAGAGGTTGAAAAACATGGTATCCAGCGATTGAAAAAACTTTGATTAATATTTTCATTCATTTTGTTTTGAAATAACTGTATGTGTGACCACCAAAAGAAGCGAACGAACTAATTTGTACTCCCAATAAGACGACCTCAACTCAATCAAAATTGTACAATGTACGAAAGCAAAGTCGTTTTTTTTCGGCCCAACCACGAACCACCGCACAAGAGAAAATGCAAATTTGTTATATCTCTAATTGAATTAAAATACTGAGTTTACATAATTTCAAAATGAAAATTTGATATGGGCGCCTCGCCTGGCTTGGATGTGGCACATTCCAGAAGTCCAATTTTCGACCACTTTCTATTTAGAGTTTACGTGGTCCGAAAATAATCCATGGTTAATCGAATTAGTCATTCGGACGGACGATTATGTCGAATTTAATATGGACGTAGGGTATGCAGTGCCCAGCTGACAATTCGCATGACGCATGCAACATTTGCCGCATGACATCAACGCACGGCACAGATTTCATCGCGAACAATTTCGAATAGGCGCACAGAATACATTAAATACATCACAGCCGCACCAATGCGGCAAACGAAACGTTGCAAATTGGCAAAGTTGCATAAGCGACAGACGAGCCCAGCCCAGCCCAGCCCTTCAAGTATAGCGTCATGCGATTCGTTTTTGTTCTTGCAACATGTACTGAAACTAAGCAGTGTAAGATGTGGCAACATCTTCTTCTTCTTTTGCTTCAACCAGGCTTTGTTCGAGATTCAATTCTTGCGACGTTTTAGCGATTTTCAGCTAACAAAGTGTGTCCGTCTGTTAACGATAAAAACAAAGAAAAAGTTGGTCCTACAAATAATGCCTGCGGCTGTCTATAGGGTGTGAAGGTTACAGCGATTAGAAATTGCAACAGGAACACAGAAGCGCATAGCAGCGCACGAAACAAATGTTGAAAGGGAAATTGTTCAGTGCAACGATACTTAGGTGGCCCTTGATGGCAAGAAGCATAAAATAAGATACATATTGTATATAAGTAGACTGATAAAAAAACAAGAAAAAACGTTAACTTCGGTTGAACCGAAGCTCTAATACCATTCACATGAAATTTTAAATAGTATTTTAAAACATAAAATTTTGGATTTAAATAGGGGCTACCGCAAAAAGTGGGTGGTACACGCCCACTAGTGGATGTGTATGAAACGATGTAGTAGATGTGTAAGATCCCTCCATATCGAATTTTAAGTTGATATTGACGTTTTCCATACAAATTCATAAAAGTGAGCTGTATGTTTATACTGGATTACCACAAAAAGTGGGCGGGACACGCCCATTTGTATATGTATATGAAACGGTTGTCCACTAAAATCCACCAAATCAAATTTCAAGCTAATATTGATTTAAATGAAAAATTCTTTCATAAAAACACAAAATTGCACGGTGGGTTTGTATGGGTGCTACACCAAAAAGTGGCTGGGCCACGCCCATTAGTTTATGTATATCGCATATCATATCGCATTTCAACCTAATATTGACTTTAATAAAGAAGTTTTTCTTACAAAAACACAAAAGTGGGTGCAGGGTCTGTATGGGAGCTACCCCAAAAAGTGGGCGGGCCGCAATCGTTAGTCTATGTATGTAAAGCGGCTGACCATAAAAAGGCACCACATTGCATTTCAACCTAATATTGACTTTAATAACGAAGTTTTCATACAAAAATTCAAAAGTCGGCAGTAGGTTTGTATGGGGGCTTCCTCAAATATTGGGCAGGTCCAACCCATTAATGTATATGTCAACCATACGTTGACTAGAAGATACTATATCAATTATTAAGTTGATATTGAATATAATAAATAAGTTTTTCTTACAAAAAGTCAAAAGTGGGCGGTGGGTTTGACACTCTATTAAACTGCAATAAAAAGAAGTGCATGTGCTAAATTTGAACTGGATTGCATTAAAGTTGGTCCCCAAAAAATGCGCAACAACAGACAGACAGACAGAAAGACAGGCGGACAGACAGACGGACATACGGACATACGGACATGGCTAGATCGACTCGTCTCGTCGAGCTGATCAAGAATATATATACTTTAAAACTTTTAGACAAAATTATAATACCATTTAACACTATGTGTGAATGGTATAAAAATCAGGGTTTCCGTACTTGAATTGATCCACAGCGCTAGCAAAAGTATGGTGATTACGGATTTTCTTAAATGAAGTACAAATTATTGGTTCAAGAAAGGCGCTGATATTTTTTAACATAGGCCTCTTTAAGCTCAATTGAAAATAATTTTGTTGAACTTATAGTACGGTTTGTAAAACTGGAGTAAACTGGTATCGAACCATGCGAACGACACTGAAAAGTGTTATCGTCTCAACAGCCTCGGCTAACGGTTATCCGATACATCTAGTTACCGAATCAAAGCCCATTTCTATTCTCATTTACTGTCATTTTGAAGAAGTTGGAGCAGCTGAGGAAGTAAATTTGATTTTATTTATTTACTTATTGTACTTCAAGTCAAAAAAGACTTGTGTACAGATATGTTTTTAGAAATACATTTTTATACTTATAGGTTTATCAAGAATTGTATGCTTATTCTAAGGATTTCTGCGCTGTGTACCGTTTTGTACTTGATTCAAGAAAATTGAGTACGAATCGTACTACAAATTTTTAAGTTGGCTTTCGGATAAAATCAAGATTTCCTAACCTAGATTTAGAACTCCTTTCTTCTGTGTAGTTCCACTATTTAGAGTCTCTAATAGTCTAAATTAGAGCTTAACAGCCCTAATATTTTATATGCATAGCGTGCATACGAAACGATAGCAACAATGCAAAGCAAGGAAGCAGTTTCGAAACTGCTTTTTCGCTTCGTGCTCGCTTTGGCATAGCTTTATCGCATGTACGGTTTCGTTTACACTTTGACACCTTTTGACCATCACATAAGAAATTCATCGTATCGCGCACGTCAGCCTAATAGTCTAAAACAGTGCTGCACAGCACTAATCTTTTTCACATAGTAAAGACTAAAATTATTTTGTTGTAGTTTTCACACGCACAGCGTGTGTGTCAGCGGTTTCTTCTTTGTTCTATATATTGCTATCAAAATCTATAAATGAGCGTCTGCTATACGAAAGAGACTAGGGCTGTGCCGCACTGGGCTAAAACACCATTTGAAGCGATTATCAATTTGGAATTTGTTGTTTAGGAAAATCATCCCATTAGCATTTTAGCATTTCTTGTAGGTTTTCACTGACTTCACTAGTCTTCATACCTTTGTTAGCCACTTCGTATACCAATAAAAGGACTTGTGCAAATATTTAATGTTGTTTTGCGCCTGAAAGCATGCTACGATTTGTGTAAGGCCATGCATTTATTTTTCCACAACAATTTTCAACACGTGTTTTGTGTTGTAAATACAATATATCTACATACATAGTTATGTATATCCTTTGGAATTTGTTCTCTCTTTCGCACATACATGTTCTTCATATCCATTCAAAATTCAGACTTGGTTCATCCTTTTTCTTCAACTTTCTTTTTGTCAAATTTCTCATACGACTATGCAACAAATGTTGACCGACTCAGCTTACCGTTGCATCTCCCTAAGGCATTTTTTGTCTACCGCCGGTCCTTACATACAATAGTTTGCACTTGTGTTATTATTATTCAAAAGACAAATATGTTGGCCTACTTTAAGGCGTTGTGGCATTGGTTAGCAAACACATTTGTGCCACGTTTCGAGTGGTAATTCACATTTTAATTTTCGCATGCATTTCAATTTTGGCCAACGTTCTTCTCCGTTACATATGTATATCGTATATAAAATTCCAATGTAAATATTGTGTGCCAAGATTAGCCATAGTTTCCTTGTTTGAATTATATATCAATGCAAACTGCATACATATTCAATATTTGGCGTTTTATAATTTATTTTTACTCATGTTGATTTTACAAAATTAGTTTATTGTTGATATACCGAATTAGTTTTTCAACGTTTGACGTTTTGGTAGCCAACACTGATTGATTTGCGTGCAGTTTTAATTATGAATTAGATTTGAAAAACAATATTTTCTAATCAGTGAATATGCAAATTTTAATTTAAGTCATAATTTTTGCTATTAATAATTTATCAAAAGTTGAATTAGAAATAAATTTAAAATGAAATCAATGGAGCGTTTGATTTATGAATTCGTTTATACCAGATTAAAAACAAATGCTAGAGATATACACTGCACAATCGAAATGGTGGGTTAAAATAGTGGTATGTAAATAGTGAGACACTCTTTTTTCAAGTCGGGGTTTGCTGGTTACTTGCTTAACCAACAAATAAAAATTGCATTCTAAATTGAAGACTCTCTCTCTCACAAAGCTCTCTCGCTCTCAGCTCTCTCAATTTGCTATAGCTGCTACCTTTTATGTTTCTTTCTGTTCCTGTAAAGGGCGTTGTAAAGGGCGATTGACATTGTAGAACATATCGATCAAGCAGCTCGACATTAGACTCGAAACTGTTGTGGGCGCACTTGCAAACATATTGACGAGCATCAGTCGAGTGTGTTTTTGATAGTGTTTTAGTTGATAAAATTAAAAAAAAAAAAAATCAATTAAATATTTAAAACAAAAAAGAGAAAGAGAAAGAATTGATACACCAACAAAAACTCTTTTATAACTGTAAATTAATTAATTGCATACATATGCATTAATTATTGCAAATGAATTGCTCACTTACTGCCACTCTCTTTCTGGGCCGCCCTTAGAGCAGGGCTGTCCAAATGGAGAGAACCCAAAGTGTGAACTTTTTTTGAGTACAGTATGCCAAAATACAACACCAATGCAACGTATCTAATTCAAATTTTTGTTTCTCTTTAGCATCAAGCAGCAGTAGTGAAAACTCGAAGGTGTTCATCCCCATTGGCCTATGGCTGAACAGCGTTGATTTGCAGGCATTTTCTGGAGAATCCTGATAAGGCGCCGCAAACATTTTTGTCTTTGCTGCGACAGTCAATGAGAAAAGCAATTGATTGTGATTCGGCAAGTCGATGTAATGGCTCCCTGTTAGCCGAAGTAACTAAGTTGGTGATACTTTGTGCTCAGCGTCGTTTTTTATGGTTTATATATTAGTTTCCTCCACCAAAGAACATTTGCATAAGCTGTGTAAATATAGCAAAATTTAATTACTTATTTACTTAGGTGGCTCTACAACCAACTATCGGTCAAGGCCGTACATAGGAAAGCACACCATTTGGTGTAGTTTAGTGCGCGCCGGCGCCAATCGCTGGCAATCCGAAGCTTCTTCAGATCATCATAGACATGGTTATGCCCCCTCTGACACCGCGTTGACCAATTAAGTTGTGGTTGCCGTCGTAAGCCTTTAGTACTGAAGCTCCGTGGTTCGTGGTCTGAGCGATGAGGTGCCCAGCCCCGCGGCAGGAACTTTATGCGCTGGACTACGTCAACTTCATCTTACAGCTCATCATACAGCTCATGGTTCATACGCGACATAAACTCGACGTCAACTCTTAGAGGACCAAAAATCCTATGAAGAATCTTTCTCTCGATCATTTCCAAAGTCGTTGTATACAATGATGTCAGGATCCATACTCTTCTTATAGGCTTTTGAGAAATATATGGTGTGGGTCTTTGTTGTACTCGCGGGTCTTCTCCACGATTTTTCGTAGAGGGACAACTTGTTCACTGGTCGACCTTTTTGGTCTAAGGCCACACTAAAACTATCCTATCAGTGCATCTTTGTATGGCTCCAACCGTTTACACAGCACGCGGGACAGAATTGTGTATCCTGCTGAAAGGAGACTTAGTCCACAGTATTACGTGCAGACACCGAGGTCTCCTTTCTTACAGAGAGTACAAATAACAGTGAGATTCCAAACGTATTTATCGTTGCATATTTTGCAAAAGAGTTTGTGATATGCTTTACCAACTTTTCGCCACAGGTCATGGCTAGGCTGGAGCAGCGTGCATTTGTGATGTTGAGCTCTGATGTGCATCTTACATATTGTTAGGGTCATCCCCACCAAGTCAGATACGAGCGAATTCCCTCACACTATATAAGGTGTATACTGCTGAAGCGTCTAATTAAGAGATCTGTGACATTTAGTTGTGTTTTTTGATTTTGTTCAGCAAGAGTTTAGTGCTTGTGCTTGTATAGGATTCACTCTCAAATCACAAGAGTTTGCACCTACAGAGTCCTTTGAGTTCTGACTCCAATAGATTGCAAGGAGTCTGAGGAAACATGTGGCTTATTGCTATCTCAATATCGTCGACGAACGTAATAACTTGATAGCCCTCCTCCTCTACGCCTCTTAGCATCTTCTCTATAGCCAGGGCCCATAGCAGAGAGAACACCCATTTGAGGGGGATCTCTATTGATGTATCTGTTTTTGGAGTAAAACACTAGCATTGCCGAACAAGAAGGTCAAGTGTGAAGAGTATTAAAGCTTCGGTTCAACCGAAGTTCGCGTTTTTTCTTGTTTTAACTGAATATTGCATAAATAATCAATATTGCATAAATAATTAAACGAATTAAAATAAAACAGCATACCATATACCGTCAAGATTAACATTTATTGCTGGGCTGGTGGAACACGCTTAAGCCGAATGGGTTGAAGGAGGACAAGGGCTGAAGATCCCCTACAACGCTTCGTAAGTATCCACTCGGAAAATTTTCTAGTGCGCATTACTAACAAATATTTGGCGTCTTCTGTGCATGGGACAGACGAAAGTGTTAATATCACACTTTTGTGTACACGGTGGGCCGTATCGGTCAAAACTATAACTTTGAAAACAATTGTCAGGTTTGAAGCGTGAGAGCAAGTAGATTTTTGTATTATAGCGGCACGCTCAGCTCTACATTCTCTAAAATAACTTCTCAATAACAAAATATCAACCTGCGTGGCGTGAAACTCTTTTTTCACTGAACGGAATACGGAAAAACGGAAAAACAGAAATATTTTTATGAACAACATGCAAATGTTTGTAATCAGCAACGACTACAGTCAATTTGTACTGGTACTTCTGTAATTTTGGTTCCAGCAGGACAGCGCCACACAGCACGAATTATAATCGCATTATTGCGGCCTATGTACCCCGGGCAGCTCTTTAAAAAATAAGTGATTTTAACAGGCCACCCTGGTTTGACACCTCCAGATTTCTTCCTGTTTCTTTCTTAGGGGCGAAGAGGCCTTGTATTGTACAACTAAAACAAAGATTTCATCAAAGGCTTCGCCTAACCCTTCGAAACGGTTAGCTATACCTTTGCTGCATTTACTTTTTTTATTGTTAACGACATGCTTAACGAAAGCTACAACCACAAAGTCCAATTCTCCTCGACCGTCAGCAGCGCAGTCCAGTCCAAATACGATCCATTTAACTCAATACAACGTTTGTTAAGAATCGTAATACAAACTTTTCCCTTCGTAAACAAGCAGCTGACTAATTATCGCATCCCGCTCAAACTTGACAATGAAAATGACAGCCAGCTTAAGAAGAAGAACCGAACCGATTCGGTTTACCGGTTCGGTATAAATCCGGTTCAATTTTGATCGAATGGTATAGCTACTAGCCATAGCTCATACAGCTCGTGGTTCTTACGGGTACTAAACTCGATGCCAACTATAATAGGACCAAAAATTACTACGAAGATTCTTTCTCTCGAAAACATTCAAAGACACTGTATTCCTTGAAACATCTGGACATCTGCACCAGCCCTTTGGAGGGACACGAATTCCAGATGCATATCCGTAAATCATGGGCCTTAAATGGTCACTTGGGTAGAACCAAAACTTCAATACTCTTCACACGCACTAAATAAAGTAGCGCCAAGACCGTTAAGTTTATGAGGGTTATCTCTAAAAGTAGGCGAGACACGCCTATTAATATAATATATGATGCTTCTGTCCATAAGAAGCATATACGAGTATGTAGAATTTCAAGTTGATATTGACTGTAATGAAACAGTTTTTTGGATCTCCAAAGCTTCGTTTAATGCGTTACAAACTCCGTAACAAAATTATAATACTATTCACACTATGTGTGAATAGTATACATAATTGAAATATGTTTGTATTTACTTTCTTTTGAATAAAGTATAGTTTATTTAAAAAAAATCTAAATAACATGTTATATAGGTTGTTTCATTTTTTTTATACCTGTGGTTTTCAATCTGGCAACACTGTTTTCGGCAGCTGTTTTTTTGGCAGCTGTCACTTAATTTATGTTCAGTTTGGTTTGCCATTTCATAATGAGTAGACTTACTACGGAACAACGTTTGCAAATCGTGCAAATTTATTACCAAAAGGAGATGGCCAACGATCCCGATTTTCACAAGAAAATTTTGTTCAGCGATGAAGCTCAAGTTTTGTTAATAAACATAATTGTCGCATTTGGAGTAATGATAATCCACAAGCCATTGTTGAGACGCCGTTACATCCTCAAAAAGTCACTGTATGGTGTGCTCTATGGGCAGAGGGAATCATTGCTCCATATTTCTTCAATGTCAAAATGTCATAATAAAGCCATGGTTAATTACTTTTTCGTACCTGAATTGGAAAATGTTGATGTGGACGACGCCATACAGCCAACGAAACAATCAATTTATTGAAGGAAACTTTTGGTGAGTGCATTATTACGCGTCGTGGACCTGTGGCGTGGCCTCCAAGATCATGCGATTTAACACCGCTGAACTATTTTTTGTGGGATTATGTGAAATCGCTTGTCTACGCAGATAAGCCCGAAATGATTGACGCCTTGGAAGAGAGTATTCGGCGCGTTACTGCTGATACACGTCTCCAATTGCTGCAAAAAGTTGTCGAAAATTGGGCCTCTCGGCTGGAATTTATTTGAGCCAGCCACTTGCCCGAAAACATTTTTAAAACATAATGGCAAATCCTTATCTTTATAATAAAGCTAAATTCTTGGCCACAACATTAAATTATATGCGTTCTATTTCTTCTTGAAAACCACACGTCTATTAAAAGACACCCGTTATTAGAATAAATTGAAACCGGTACAGTACCTTATACCAAAACATAAGTTTCGGTATGTACCGTAACCATAACCGTAACCGTAACCGGAACCAAAACCGAAATACATTTCGTTTTTATTCCCTGCTCACTACCGAATTAAGTATGATATTTTGCGTTGATATAATAATAATTGTATAATATTGTCACCAGTATATTTTCGTATATGGTGAAATAACTGATGCAAATATCATTGGAATATCAAATAATCAGAAAATCGATTAAATCAAATATCAATTAGTAGATAATACAAATACGCTGTGCACCATGTTGCAGTTGTTAGGGAGTAATTTGACAACAAAGCGTATACATAGAATAAGTAGGGTGTTTTTTTAGATTTATAGAATTTTGAATTGAATTAAAATACTGAGATGGCATAATTTCAAACAGAAAATTGGCTTTATTAGAAAGATAGTTTTATGCCATTAGTGTTTAAATATGATTTTGGGCATGTGGGCACTGATCTGGAAGTCCAATTTTCAAGCACTTTTTTTTTAGAGTATACGTGATGCGAAAACGATCTATGATAATATAATCGAATTAGTCGCTCGGATGGACGATCAAATATGCACAAGTGCAAGTGTTGTTCTGGCGTTAATCTATTCATGGTAAAATGACAAACCACACTGAAAACAAATGATAATAGCTGGCAACGCTAATTTATGATAGTTTAATCCCTGTCGGAAAATGGAATATAAAAAAAAACACCCTATACTTTATAAAATTGAATGCACCCGCATATATATACAGCATATGCAGCTCTGACAATTGTCAACACATATTTTTCTTTTTTTCTTTCGTTTGCGCTGTAATTAATCAAGGGTTAAGGTTCACACTAATGGGATACATATACTTGTATTTGGGCAGAAACTGACTGCATTAATAAATGAATGAACGACTATTTAAGCCACATTTGGGCTGCATTACTGACACATTGAGCGAATGACTGTCTGACTGACTGACTGACTGACTGAATGCATAAGTGAGTGGCGAATGGTCGCGCCACAACATCAGCTTTTATAATTAAACATTACATTGTACTGTGACAAGTGGTTAAATTATGATACTCAATGACACTCGAAATGTTTTAAAAGAGCATTGCGCGCATTTATGCTAATTAAGATACATTTAATATGAAATGTAACTTCATATTTAAGTAGTCTTCATAACCGACAACGAATGCGCACGCCTCCAGCGACTTTGCTGCATTTAATGACCATGCGATACTTTTATTATTTCGTTTAATTTATGTTCACTTTTTTTGTTTTTTTTTTTTGTTTCTCGTGTTGTATCTTTTTTATTGCTATTAAAATAATTGCACAGTTTAATTTGTACAGTTTATGACAAAACATGCAACACGCAACAATTAAATCATATTTAAATGCGCTACAAGATGCGCGCTCTCATGCTGTCCGTCTGTCCGTCTGTCCGTCTGACCGATCGTCCGATATGCGTGTGTCGACCGCGATATTTTGTCTGCAATTGTGAATGAATAAAATGTGCTTGCAATTTATTTGCAATTTGCACGATTTTTACAATACGATATATATAAAGGGGTTTCAATAGATGCATAACAATTTTGTATCTAAAATACTAACGCACCGTTAATTTTTTTTCAGGATCTCTCAACGTCAAATCGTTAGTCGAGTTTTACATTTTTAACAACTTCATCATGTTCAACGAGCTACGTTTCGAAATTATTAACAATGAAGAAAATTAACTTCGAACACGGAATTTTAAGCTGTGAACTTCGTAAATTGTCATAAAATTTGTTGAGGGCTACCTCTAAAAGTGGGCGTGACACACCCCTTGCTAATTATGCGACGCCACCATGTCTAACATTAAGTTGATTTTAACTGAAATGAAAAAGTTTTTTATGAAGAATCTCAATAGTGAGTGGTGGTTTTGTATGGGGGCTACCCTTAAAAATGGGAAATTACATCTTTCTCTCTATATGTGAAGCGTTCGTCCGTAAGAAGGCGCTATAATAAAGTTTCAGTTAATGTTGACTGTAATACGAAACTTGTTTGTACAAAATTTCAAAAACGGGCGAAAATTTTGTTTGGGCTACCCCCAAAAATGGATGGGACACGCCCCTTAACATCTATGTGAAGCATCCGATCATAAGAAGTGATGCTTCAAAATCGTTTTCCACACAAAATAGAAAAACTGGCCGGGCGGTTTGTAAGGGGTTTACCCAAAAAGTAGAGGGATCACACCCATTGATATATGTAAAGAGTCTTCTCATAAGAACCTACCATGTCACTTTTAAAGGTAGTATTTATTGTTATCAAAACAATTTTCATACAATAAGTCAAAAATGGGAGGGGGTGGTAGTGGTTTGTGTGGGCCACCCCAATGGTTGCATATTTGTAGCACGAAGCAAAGATTCAATTGTGTGGTATACTTGCCCTTGGATTGTGAAAGTCGGGCAAAATCCTGGCATTGATACAATGTCATCCGTCGGGCTTGGGACTGTTCTGATGTCTCATCAGCTCGTTGTGATGCCATATATTGAGCGTTCTGTTGATGCCGAGCATGGGATTGTTCTGATGTCTCAGCAGCCTGTTGAGATGCCTGATATTCAGCATGCTGTTGAAGCCGGGCTTGGGACTGTTCTGGTGTCTCAACAGCTCTATGTGCTGCCTCACGCGACGCCTGTTCAAGCCTTGACAGTTTAGCTTGTGGAAATGTCTCGTCATGTCTAGCAACTCTCATAGCTCGACCTTTATTAGAACTTGGTGAAAGATTAAACTTACGCTTTCTCGGCATAATTCTTAATATAGTTGCTTTTTCTCAAAATGTTTTTCAAAAATGAAATTTAATAAAAATTTAATTGAAAAAGACACAATTTTTTTCCCTTAACAAATAATCAAATGTCTACCTATTTAAATTTAAATAATTTAATAAAAATTTAAATAAAAATGAAATAATGTGTTGTAAGTATATCTAACCACAAAAAAGGCTTCAAATTAACCAGTATCTTCATAAATTATACCCTAATTATTATTCTGATATATGAGCTATATTATTGTAAAGTTTCATTTCAATCCATTCATTAGTTTTTGCGTGAAAAAGCAACAAACATCCACACATCCTCACATCTACACATCCACACATCAGTACAAACTTTCTAATTTATAATAGTAGTAGGATTTATGGGGTCTATGATGCCTACTTTAATGGGTTACAAACTTTCAGGCAAACTAATGATACCATTACACACTATGTGTGAATTGTATAAAAATTATTAACAAAATTTTTTCCAAGTTTGGGTCGAAATAATCGTCCAACCAGATAGGCAGTACCTATTATTGTGCATAAATTCCAGTCAACATATTCACTAATGGATGTTCCTGTGCCAGTGAGGCAACGCGCCGGTCGAAGTAGTGGAAATATCGCATACCGTAAGTGTTTCAGTTTAAATGAGCCAAATCGGTTGATTCCACGCCGTTCATAGGAATTGGGAATTTCTAAAACCACTTTCTGGTAATTTCGCATAATGATCATGGCCTACACCCTTACAAGAGCAAAATAATTAAAGAACTGAAACTTCTTGATCATTTGAAGCGCCGAAATTTTGCTAATGTTTGATGAAAATTCTGAATTCTATTGAAAAATGATCTTCACCGATGAAGCTAATTTTTCGCTTAATGGCTTTGTCAATAAGCAAAATATGCATTATTGGACTGCAGCAGACCCACATGTGCTTCAAGAGACTCCATTGCATGCACAAAAAGTGAACGTGTGGTGTTGATTTCATGCTGGAGTTGGAATTGGAACATATTTTTTTACCGCTGAAACTAAATGGAGTTCGCTATAGTGACATTTTGGAAGACTGTTTTTGGACAGAATTGGATGGACTCGACATCAGTGATTTGTGGTCAAACAATTGAGCTTTTGAAGGGGAAGTTCGGTAACCGTGTAATCTCGAGAAATGGTCCGCTTTTAATGGCCACCTCACTCATGCGATTTAATGTCGTTGGATTTATTTTCATTGGTGTACGTTAGGTCGTTGGTTTATGCCAAGATGTCAACAACATTAGACGATCTCAGAATCAATATCGAACGTGAAATTGCCAAAGTTCCGGCCGATATGTGTGGAAGAGTGGTAAAAAATTGGCTAGAAAGAATCTATCTCTGTAAACGAGCTCGCGCTGTTCATCTGAACGAGATCGATTTCCATTTCCTTAAATGTATATTATAAAATTGAATATAAATTTGTTATGCTATTATTGAAAAACCCTTTATATAGTATATGTATACATATATATGCATGATCAGTCTTGTGTTTTGCGCATGCGCAACCGGCCTGGCAGTCGCTACTCATCAACGCGTTTATACCAACTTACAAGTAGTGCGCCTCGACAACGCTGCAAAGTTGCAGATACAATTGCGGCCGCTCTGAGTCATATACATAGTACATATGCATATGTACATGACAATGTGTTTATTGTGTGAAAATTCGCAATTAGCTTTGAATTTATGATCTTGCGGCATTTGATATGCAATAAGATGCTTTAAAATCGCAGCACATTTCCAACCGCAAAAGTGAAGTTGATTCTAGCTTTATGCGCCACTTAGCACTTTAATAATAGTCAACGTTCATGCAACATAAATATGCTGCATATACTAGGCATGTTATATTTATATTTATGAGTATTTATTTATGCATTCCAAACTCTAATCGCTTTTTAATTTGTACTTATTCATTTCGGCTCATTAAGTTTGCGTATGCATAATGAAGTGCTAGGTGAAGCACTGTAAACTCGATTGGGTTTCAGTTACATTCAGCAATATTGAAACAAGCAAAAATGTTGAAGTAGAGTGTGCTCGACTATGAGGTACAGTGTACCTGTCAGAGGATTTTTCTGAGTTACAGATTTGTTCTGAAGTGTACATTGATCTATACAGATCAAATTTGTTGGTCTTAGCTTAATGAATTACAAACAAGAAAAAACTTTAACGTCGGTGGAACCAAATCTTTAATAGGTTTCAAATTGTGTACTCAGCAACGCTATCATACAACGCTATCAACGCTCGTATATGAACAAATTGTATTCTATTAAAAATGGTCAAATCTAAGTATTCCTTAAAAAATTGAAAAACTGAAATAAGCATACCTAGATATAAAGCTGTAACCCTGGAAGACTTTTTTTCCACATAAATATCTCCATATTGACACGGTCACTTCTTATGTTAGCCCCCATGCAAACCACCCACCCATTTTTGACTTTTTGTAATTTTTGCATAGCTTTTGGCTTTTTCTCGGCCACTGTGCGATCAGTAGAGATTAGCTACGATGCTGCTTGTAGATTTTTAATCATCGACTTTAAAATATGTTCTTAGAGTAAGTGTTACTGTTTCCAGAAATGACGCACTTCCAATAGACATTTTCAGCGTTCCTATAGTGTAAGTAGTACCCCTGGACAATATTCTCCAAGAATGTTCTGCATGAACGTTTCTTAGAATTGGCCAGTTCTTAGTACAAATTCCACATACGAGTATTGTCTGTCTTTGATTTGATAAAAGCAGCTCTGAACTGCTTTATTAGTGTTGCTAGTGATTTGTTTCAACAGAAATGCCATTCGCTGGTATAGTAAGTACAAGTAGTAAAGAATTGCTACAGTCTACATTTAACTATTGAAACATCTAACTCACTGGCTGTCTGTCTTTCTGCCTGTCTGAAATAGCTATCCAAAAAGCTTCAAATGCAATTATGTGATTATGATATATATTTTATTAAAATGTTCTTTTTAGCACTTTTCAGTTATACAGCAATACATTGTTTAATATAATAGAAGTATGTATAGGTTTCGCTTATTATTATAACTATTGTTTTTAGACATGTATAGAATTTAATACAAACTATTAAAATATTTTATAGAAATGTGACTACAAAACAAACTTTTTATATTATAATATTGCTAAACAGGCGTTGCTATTCAAAAAGTTAGACAACTACAATATAATTCAAGCATTTTGAAGTTACATTTATAGTCGCACTAATGGCTCTTTTGCTGTTTCATATAAAACACTTTGCTTTGTTGTATTCATATACTAAGTCTATGTGACGATTTCGCATTAATTGGAAATATTTTCTTTATATTTAAAATTCGTTGACTTACAAGCTATTTTACAAAAGTTTATAACATTTATTTATATAGTATATAGTACACACTGAGTCTAAAAATGACACTTAAAATACTTGCAATTGTATTAGTTATGCCAGTTTTACACTCAGCGTATCTTATATTATGTTACATAATATATATATTTTTCAATTTATTATTATTATTTGGCTTATTTACCAATATTTATAGAAAACTTTCATTATACAAACATACAAATGCATACAATGTATAATTCATTTGATTTAAGCTTAACTAATATTATTATAAATACAAAATTTGATTTTAGTTTTTTATTGCATATTACAACATATAATGAAGGTATTCACAACTAGTCGATTAACAGCTTTGTTGACTCAAAAAATGAGAAAATAAGTAATTTCTAACAGCAAACTGTACTGTGCAAAATGAAGCAAACTCAAGCACCTTCACACTTGTTTTCAAATTTCCTCTGAACAATTTATTTTGAATTTGAATTGAATTTGAACTAAAATCGACAATCAGTTTAACAGTCATGAAATATTACACACAGCAACAAATAAAACAACCAAGACAAACAATGTTTAATGAGGTCTCGTTTTTTTTTTTTTGACATATATTGACATTCCATGTGAATGATAATTAAGAAGAAGAGGCCGACAATAAGTTTGGTATTTATTAGGGCGAAAGAGCATTCACAGTGCTGTGTGATTAATTTTAATCTCTCTCATTTTTAATCGACTGGGTATGCATACCTTAAATATTTATATTTTGATTAACATTTAATTTGATATTTTATGTAAAATTTTTAATTTTGCATTTATTACTTTTCTATTTATTTAATTTAATTTTTTTTTTTTGTTTTTTTTTGTTGAAGAATTAATATTAACATTATAAAATACACATTTAGTTTTTGTCAAATTAAAATCAATATATCTAATAAAAAAATTAAAAATTTTATCACAGATTAATCTTATGCTAAATATTAAAATGCTTAACAATTATTATTAACAAAAAAATGGAAATAGAAATAAATTTAAACGAATATCAAACGCGAAAATTGACTCTTACGGATATACACATATGTATGTATGTATGCATCTACTACAATATATATATATATATATATATATATATATATATATATATATATATATATATATATATAAATGGATCAATCGCTAGTTCGTTCGAATTCTACTCGTCTACTTCTGCCACCAGAGCGCACGTGCATTCCACACCCAAGCGCCTACCGTGGATGATTCTCAGCGATGATGATTCGGCGGCGCAAACGCCTGCATGCTGTAATAGCGTTCGGTGTCATCCTTTGTGACACTAGTCACATGATGAAACTGACATGGATGCGAAATTTGTGACTTGGGCGGCAATGGTGCCGGCTTAACACGCTTCTGTTTCTTCTGCTTACGTCCGGGCACTGAGAGCGCAATATTCTCCGGATCACTAATTAAACGCTCCAATTTATGCCATAGCTCACGTGCCGAATCGGTTGAATCAAAACTAAAACCGATCATTTGCTGATGATTTGTCGACAGGCACATTGTGTGAAAGGACGGCCCGGCAATGCGATAATTGGACAGATTATCAATGCGATCAGACCAGAGTGCAAAGCAGGAGCCACGCTCGGCCAGTACCAGCGTAACACGTGGTATGGCGCGTGCACGGCTATTGCCTTTGTCGTGTAATATAACCGGTATGCCGGTGAATACCAAACGCCAATCACCATCATTGCCAGTGCCTTCATAGAGATTGGCCAATGCAGCGCTGACATAAATCTCAGTGCCCAAACCACCGAAGAAACTCTCAACCTGACCGCGTTCATAGTCGGAAAGATTTGTATTGCTCGTTGTATCGATGCTCAAAGTATCTGCATCGATGTCGGATGCATTGTAAAGCGAATTTGTTGCATGTACACTGCTGCGTTGTGCCGAGGAATGTGTCGACCAATCTGGATTCAATATGAGCTCATGTTGCTCCGAGGAGGCAGTGCCCTCTGATGATTCGGAAGGCGGTGCAGAGTCTCCGACAGAGCCGAGGCGACGACGTGGCGGCATGTGTGGCAGCTGTAACGATAAGATAAAGTTTTCCAATTAGTTTTCAACAACTTGCAACAACAACTTGCAACAACATCACAATGGAAACATGTTAAATAATTTAATGGATTAAACACTTATCAGTAGAAAAAGGAGCTTCGGTGTGCTCTGTGCTATCTGCTCACTGCTCAAATGGATTGTGGTCAATTTTGCACGTTTTGAACGCGTGCAACTTTATGTAGAGATTTTTGTATTGTACAAATGCCACACAGCATTTTGTAAATGTTACTAATGTAATTGCTGAGATACATTTGGCTGCAATTTTACCAACCGCAATTCAAAGTTGCAACAACGATGACAACAATGCAATAATGCGCCCGCTTTGAATGCGCTCAGCTGGAAATTATTAAACTTTGTACACACATTGTACTACGTACGTACAATCAATTTCCGCTCTAAAAACCAAACATAAATGAACAAAAATTAAATATTCTCGAATTTATTTGCAGCGCATTTCAAACACTAGCTCAGAAATATGCAATCAAATAAAATCTTGTCGCAAAATTAATTTGAGATTTGTGCATTTTCACAGATTGTTGTATTAGTAGATAGTTATTTAAGACTTACTTTATTAAATTGATAATGCCAATTAAAGCTAAAAGTCAAATTGAATCGGTTGACTTAATTTTTGTCACTGACTTAAATTGCTTCCATTGCAATTACCTGAAATAAACAACAAAATATCATACGAGTATGTTGCTCTGTTCATCTGTGTTAAAATGTTCTAAATACCAAGCTCTCCCAAAATATTTATTTTAATATATACGTAGACTCATCAGTATCTTTTTGGATTGAACAGATTATCACAAATTTAATATCTAATGTCCAGAGTCCGTTAAATTTTGATGATATCGCAATACATTCGCACCAACTTAGTGTAACCTTGGCCTCAAGTCCAGGGTGTAAAAATTATTATGAAACAATAATATCAATCCCATCGGTTCACTCGATTCAGAGATCCAAGCGACCAAGGTGATACGAGGGGTACTATTTATATTTCGGCAATAGCAAATAATAACAAAAATTTTTAAATGAAATTGGCTTTATTGTTTTTCAAAATATTCCCCTTGATGATCAATACACTTTTGCATTCGTTCAAACCATTTGTCATAGCAGTTTTTCCATTCCTCTTGAGACACCTCCAAAGCATGGTTTTTGAACGCTTCAACTGCTTCTTCGGCGCTCGTAAATCGTTGACCACGCAGGTTACCTTTGATACTCGGGAATTAGAACTTCTTCTAATTCCCGAGTATCAAAGGGTGCTAAATCAGAACTGTACGGAGGATGAGTCATTAATTCGATAATTTGACTGCTCAAAAATGCACTTGTTTGTCATGATGGAGAGTGATTCGTCTTTGGCGGTTGGTTTTACGAATTTCTCCGAAGACTTTCGGCAAACAAATGGTCGTGTACCACTCAGAATTGACCGTCCTACGTTGCACAAGCGGAAGAGAGGCCACATGACCCATTCGGCCGAAGAAACAGGCGATCATTTGCTTCGCTGTGCTTCTTCCACGAGCTACTTTTGTTGGATTTGGCTCGTCTTGGAATACCCACACGTTAGATTGCTGTTTTGTTTCCGGCTCATACGCATATATCCCTGATTCGTCACCTGTCACGATTTTATAAACGTCTTTTGAAGCACCACGGTCCCACTTTTTAATCACTTCCTTACACCAATCGACGCGAGCCTTTTTTTGAGCGATTGATAAACTATGGGGTATCCAACGAGAGCAAATTTTGTTTACAGCTAAGTGTTCATGCAAAATCGAATGTACTGAAGTGGAACTAATGTGCAAGGATGCCTCTACCTCACGATATGTCACATGACGATCTTGCATTATCAGTTCACGAACTGCAGCGATGTTTTTGGGCACAACAACCGTTTTTGGACGAGCTTCACGGAATTCGTCGGCGACCGAACTACGACCACGATTGAATTCACTATACCAGCGAGATACTGTGGTTTTGGATGGTGCTTTATCGCCATACAAAGAACTGAGTTCATTGACACATTCTTGTTGAGATAATCCACGTCGAAAGTTTCCACTTTTAGAAAGATTTTGCGATATAAAATCACTAGACATTGAGCACTGTAAATTTCACAACACATTTTAGGACCAACGCTGTTTATCAACACCATTAGAACTCACGGCTTAGTATTGTGCAGAAATTACATATTCTTTTTATTTAAAACCTTCAGTATATAGTATAAAAACGTTAAAAATTTAAAGAAAATATGTTATTGTTCGATGTAGCCACACTTAGCGCGGATAATAGCATCGAGTTTGTCCGGGAAGGCTTCACACGCTGCACGAATGTGGTACGATGGTATTTTGTACCATTCTCGGCGAACAGCAATATTTATCATAAGATTGCTTTTCCAGAATGGTCCCTCAGAATGGATCTTTTGGAAAAATGCATTGGGCTTAAGTCTAGGGACATCCCCTAGATGGCCATTATTGAGAAGAAATGAAACTGGGAACGTTATTTTGTAAGGTTGGGTTTCTATGGCATCGTGACATTGTTGAAGCATCCAATGGTTTCCAATGGTTGGTTGACTTATGATATTAACTTGATTTGAGATGGTATATGATTTGGGAGGAAAAAAAATTACTGCTAATTAATTAATAAGCAGTTTCCTCACTGTAGAGAAAACGCTATCAATATCTTTACAGACGGGACTAAGCTTGATGGTCGGGTAGGAGGAGGTGTATTTTCACCGGATCTGGGGATTAGAGAATCCTTTAGACTGCCCGATCATTGTAGCGTCTTTCTGCGGAGATGCTAGCCATTCAGGAAGCTACGCATCTCCTAAGGTCATACTCAAATACTCAAGAACATGTGTTTATCTTCTGGACACTCGGGCTGCCCTGAAAGCGCTGAACACTTTCAGCTCCAACACTAAAACCACAACAGAGTGCCGGAAATCTCTTAACGAGATTGCAGAGCACTAAGTTATACATCTCATCTGGGTGCCTGGTCACAAAAACATAGAGGGAAATGACGAAGCGGATAAATTAGCAAGAGAGGGTACCACTGGTGATATCCTTCCGGGGAAGGCCACAGTAGGTATACACATGGCTACATGTAAACTACAGATCTCAACAGATGTGATCGGTATAGCAACCAATAGATGGTGCAACCTTGGCACGTGTAGAATCTCTAAACTCACCTGGCCAAAATATAATCTTAAAAGAACAATAACACTACTCCAGTATAAGAGAGATAAGTTAGTTGTTATTGTGGGAGCCCTCACAGGCCACTGTACAATAGGGAGACATGCCACAAGGCTAGGTTTAAATTCCTGGGACTTCTGCAGAAGCTGCGGAAACGCCGAAGAGGAGGAGACGGTCGAGCACTTGCTATGTCATTGTCCGGCCCATAGTAGGAAGAGACTGACGTTATAAGGGCTCATCTTCCCGGACAACTTCATTGGGTTCTCAGAAAAAGAGATTCAACACATCTCGACGTTCTTTACACTGACAAAGTGGTTTCCTGAGTAACTGCGGATGAAAATAGGAACAAATATGGTATCACAAGGGGCCTATACTGGCCTAAGTGACAATGTGGGGTTTAACCACGTTGGGCCATCCTTACCTAACCTAACTTAACCTAATAATAAGGTGCGGTTGCGCTGTGTTTTAATGTTCAGTTGTTTTCTTTTTGCTTTTCTGTGATTTTTCCCAGGCAGTCCTTTGTCTAAGGTCACGCCTAGATATTTTATAGCGTCGCACATATGTAGGTATCAATATATTATTAAATCTGATGCGAGCACTAGAACTACTTCTGAGCGTAAAAAGTATCAATGCAGACTTTTCTGCATTTACTGCTATATTCCATTTTTGCATCCATGTTTCCATACGATGCAGTTGAAGTTTTAAAATATATGTTGCGGCAGTGACATATGTAGCTAATTTTACTTCGTCGCAGTTTGAAACAGGCATATATAGCGTGTATAAAGCGTGTTAAACAATGGCCCTAATACACTGCCTTGAGGAACTCCAAGGTGCATAGATGTTATGGAACAATGGGTATCTTCACATCTTACGTAAATATACCTCTCGGTCAAATAATATGGAAGGAAATGGAATTGAGGTGATGGTAATGACTGCTTTATCTTAAAAAGAAGTCGCTTGTGCCAAACACGATCGAATGCTTGCTTTACATCAAGAAATACTGCTGCGCTGTTTGTATATCTGCTACAGTACGATGGATTTGTTCCGGTGCCGTGCCATACCTTCGCCGAAACCCGAACTGATGATTTGGAAGTATAACGTCATTAAGTAGTGGAAGCATTCTTCGAGCAACTATTCTTTCAAGTATTTTTGAAAAATTTCCCAGCAGACTTATTGGTCGAAATGATGATAGTTCAGTTTCAGGTTTGCCAGGCTTTGAGATTAGTATTATCTCCGCACATTTCCATTGGCTGGGAAAATAGCTAAGCCTAAATTGTCTTTTGATTTGCACTTTGATCGTCTTGTTTTTTTACATATTGCTGAACCGTAAAAAATGTTTATCAGAAGAGCACATTTTCAAGCTCGCTACTAACGTGCAAGTGTTTTAACACCTTTGCTCATGCTATGCGAACTGCCATTTGTGCAGGTGTTAAATCTTGCACTTTTTGTGTTCTGTAAGGCTTCAATCGTACTTCATTTTTTAATATGGCACATATGCAACGAGCAGACACATTGAGTTTTTGTCGCCAAGTGAACTGCGCTTTGTCGTGGAATACGTTGAATTCTGGCCTTCACCTTTTTAATCATTTTTGACTATGTTGCTGTTTTTGGATGTCCACTTCAATTCCATGACGTTTTTTGTTGTTACCAGTACGAACTGTATCATTGTAACGTGTAATGCTCCGATATACAAACATTTTGTTCACACGTAAATGACGTAGCTCATTAACAAATGTAAATTATTATTTACAGTGAATGTTTATATAATTTGGGTTTACGAGTATATATACCCAAGTTTTGGTATGACCGAAGTTATCGTTTCAATTTTTTGTTTTTTCATTGTTTATACGTCGAGCTTATTGCTAAATTGTTTAAACCGGATGGTGAAAACAGTAGAAATTGCAAATCCATTTCAAAATTTAATGGATAAACTGACTGATTAACTGACGGATGGATGGAAAAGAAAACAAACACATATACATACTATGATTTCTTCTGCACTATGCTATAGAAAACAATATAGCTCTCTATAAATATTATATAAGTGTGCAGTTCTTATGCGACAAAAAAAGATACACACGAATTTTCACTTGTTCCACGATTACTACTAAATTATCATAACCAATGTATATAAATGATTTTCAGTTAATAATTTCGCTTATATTAAAGTTTAACTTAAAAATATTTGACATACATAAATACCATTGTATAAATATAGACGATAAAACACTTTGCACGCTGCAGGAAACGTGAAACCTTGCACGCGTCAGGATGTTGGGCAAAAATATCGCATATCCTGTCTCTGGTCCTGCCTTCTGCTGCTAAACGACTTACGTGTATATAAGTAAAGCGTAAGCAATGCGCATTCTGAAAGCACGGCGAAGTACTTTCCATTATTTGAGTGTAGCACACTTTTTAGGCGCATTTGCGACGTTGCACACTGGTCGGAAATGACAATTTAATGGGCGTAAGTTTTGTATAAAAATAAGGTAATGGTTTGAAGCTCTTAGTAATTGTTAGACAATTCATATGTAAGAATAAAGAAATGAATTTGAACTAATCCTTCGTTTTGAGTTGATTTTTAGCGTATGCAATAAAATTATGAATTTCATTTTCTATTTTAGATATATTGCTAACAATTATGGATTTTTTTTCACATTTTGGAATGCTCAAACAAAAATAGCATTAGTGTTACCATTAGTTTCACTCAAAACAGAAATCATTTCTTAACAGAATAACTCTTGCCCAAAACCAAACAGTTTTTTCATAAAGACGCAAATATGCGCAGATATCATTATAAGCACTTTATAATTTACATATTAATATAAAATAAAACGTTAACAGTTTGAGTAATATTCAATAATAAAACTAGTTTTTCTCTACGTGACATAACGGTTTAAGACGATATATATTTCATTTATGGTAGAACTGTCTCGAAATTAATAATTGTAAGAATTTGGAATCAATGAGCTGAGTTTAAAAGACCAAAGACCGTAAAAATCAGGGTTGACAGCATGTTTGACTATCTAGTTTTTGCGGAAACAAAACAAAATTCTTCCAGATACTTTCAAAAAATGTTTAAAGTTTATCTCAAAAAGTTTATAGGCAAATCTGACCAGTGTACATAGGCGAATGTTTCTACGACTTGTATTCATGCCTCATTTTTCTTGGCCGAAAAACTTTCAAGAAGAATGAAAGAAACTTTCTTACTTTCATTAGTTTGCAAGTTGCTGACTTGATTTTGCCGTTGGCCTATTTTCACACGCAGCTAAGGAAAACTCTGCGCTACTGGAATGCAAAGCCTCAATAGTATATACATACACTAAGGATGGAGGGACAACATTAACATGGTTATCTATAATTCACACGCACATGCAGAAGAAAAGATACTCGAAACGGAAGCATGAATCCCCAGCGCAGCAGCAGCTTGTACACAAATGTCCTTTGCTAAACAAACGCGCCTGATGCGCATTTATTGTGCCATTACTTTGGGGTATACATAGAATCATTGCCCTTCAAAAAAAAACAAACCAAAAAAAAAGAAAAACTTCTTGTACTCCCTTGGGTACTTTTTACGCAGTTTTTTGTACTGCAAAAGCAAAGCAAAGCTCGAAGCGTAAATATTTTGCAGCAAGTAAAGATTAATTGCTTCGATTCTTTTACTCAGATTCCAAATTTCTATTTTCCACACTATGCGCTCTAAATGCTGGAAATGTTTAATGCTGAGATTTATGTTGCCTCATTATTGTATAGCATGAAAATGCATGAAATTACGAGTATTTACTAATAGTGAATAATTAAATTTGTCTGGCTGAAGTAGAACTTCGGGTGGTAAACAAAAAAAAAAACAGAAAAGCAAAATGGCCTAAAATCAGAAATAACTCAAATTGACATTTTCATTTTGTTCAACAAACAATTTCACCAATTCCAATTAATATTTAATATCAAGCAACAGACGAAAAATCACTCAACTTTTCTATAGAGTATATTGTGTATGTCATGACAGCAAAAATCGTTTGATTCAAGTTCAATGTCAGCGAAGCGTGAATAATTAAGCATCATGAAGTATGGACCTCCTCCTCACATATTACTACTAACCAAATAAACTAAACCAAATCATCTATGACAAATAATTTATTGATGTCGTGGGAAAAATACGCAACTACGTCGCATGAAACAAAGGCTTGCGTGATATATATATATATATATATACATATATTTTTTTTTTGTTTTACATTTCTCTGGTGTTAGTTGTTGGAGAAGTTTTTGTTTAGTCGCGTCGTCAGTCATTTGAAGTCATTTGGGGTTGGTGGTCGTCGCATTATTAACTGTGTTCATTGTTGGGTCAATAAAAACCATAAATAAATGATTTATTTGGCTCGCATGTACAAATATGTACATTGAGTTATTGTTTTTGCTCCATAATGAGAAGCAATATATGGCAGTTAAGCGATTTGCTTTCTGAAATAGTAGCTGTAAAAATAGCTGAGTGGAGTGCAGATCATGCAAGTGATGAAAGCGCAGCTCAGCACGAATACTAACTAAGTTTTTGCTGATACGTTCGAGCGAGACATATTTTATACCTTTATACCGTTAACAAGTTGTTGTTAACATACTCACAGTATTTGGAATCAGCCCAATCCAGTTCGAAATATAAATTGAAAGTGCTTTTGGGGAACTGTCATTTTTGGAAAGTTTGGCAAGATATAGATACAAATAGTTTTGGAATGGTATATTTAGGTGATTTGCCAAGAAATGAGACCAAAAATTGTTGCTAAAATATTGTACAATAATGGCTTGTGGAATTAGTTAAACTTTAATCTATACATCTTTACAGATAAATAAATTTGAAGGTAATATTAAATTGTTTGTAATATTAAAACAACCGCTTTTTACTAAATGCATATGGATGTATACACGGTACATATACCAAAATAAACTTTTGTTACAATTTTTGTCTGTCTGTCTGTTTGTTCCGGCTAATATCTGAAACGGCTGGACCGATTTTGACGGGACTTTCACTGGCTGATAGCTGATATAATAATGAGTAACTTAGGCTACTTTTATTTTAGAAATTTTGTTTATTTTTATTAATATTAATATAAATCTAAGATCTATATATGTATATAAAAATGAAAGTATGTATGTTCTCTAAATATATATAGAGTTATATATAATATGTATATATAACTCTCTAAATATTTTGGTTTCAGAGATATAAGACTATCAACAACACTTGCAATGCATGTCGCATGTAAGAAATAACTGCTATCGTTACTACGAAACCATAGTATAAAAATATACAATGAATACAAGCGACGATGTATATTTATAAATGCTAGTGAAACTGCGAGTTTTCCTCAAATTCTAATAAACCTTACAGTAGCCGTAATAACTATACTCTCAAGGTGAGCTTAGAATTGTAAAAGTACTACATCAGCACTCAGCTCAAATAAATTTCCAGTACTAGTACCACAATATTAAACAATACCAGTCTCACATTTTGCAAAGATGCAAAATATTTGGGTCTGTACAAAATGTTAAGCTAGAGCGGAAACATGTAAGAACAACTATATTTAAAATAGAATGGTATTTTCCTACCTCAATTTTTCACTGTCTTTTTCTGATCTATGGACTATACGTTTGATGGCTGGAGCTAAAAGGTAATCAACTCTCAAACACTAAAGAAGTTTCTAGCAATGTAGTACTACACTAACGATATAACACTCAACATAATATTTCATCTGTACCTACGGAAGAGAAAGTATCGCAATTTTTTTAACGAAATAGCCGGCATATAGTATCACGTAAACATTTGGAGATAACGGTATATTTGTATTTTTTTTGATTTACGACTTAGTTTAAACCAGCGTTCAGTGTGAACGGCAAACCTGATTAGGCGTCCAATGGTACTCGCTTCTTTTTGTTCAGATGAAAAGTTTGTTATACAAAATTTTAGTTTTTTAAAATATTTTTTATGAAATGCGGCAAGATATTACGTGAAGGAGTGAACTCACGATTGCAGCATTATTTCTGGTTAATCATTTAATTTATTCAATTACAATAATTTCAAGCATTGACAGATCAAGCTCGGAAAAGACAATTTCTAGATAGGCAGAAGAAAATCTAGTATTTAAATCTACTGTTCAGTTACCGTTATTTTTATTCATTTGAACTGACTGAAAGAAATGCGCTATGCGAGGTGCTGGTTGACTGCTCCAAAATTCTGCTATCTCCACTTCATATTAAAGGCATTACCCAAACACGGCCTCGTGTTTCAAATATCAATGCAAATGTGTTAAATTTAAATATTTATCGCATGCAGAGTTGAAAGCAGGCACTTTCGTTGCTTTATATAAGAAAGTTAATGCAAGACGATGGCTTTAATAAAAACTACGAATATGTCCGAAGTTATCTTCTGGAAACTTTTTAAGGAGGGCCGAGAATTTAGCTGCTGTAAGGGATGAGCAGTTAAGCGATTTCATATACATATTCCTTCGGAAAGACGTTAGAAACTTAAAGAGAGTACACCGAAAAGTCTGTCGAAGAGAAAAAGTTTGAATAAGAGGTTTGAAGAAAAAAAAAGAAGAAATAAGAAATCTCACTATGTTTTTCTTGATTTTCCTATGCTTTTTGGTCTACTAAACATGAAAATAATACTTAAAATTTTTCATGGAAATGTTTCAGCGATATGGATTTTCGCTTTTTTCTTCTTAACTTTTCAGTGTAATTGCGACTTTTTTGAGCATAAATGGAGTTGTAATATAAGTTTTCCAAACAAGAATCAAATCGAATCTAATTGAAACCTTCTACAACTTTTTACATAGTTTTGAGTTGGGATTTGTAGTTTAATTGCTAGCGATGTTATTAAGTCAGTTTTTTCTTTTAAATCGAGTTCAAAATTCATTATCGTTCTGGGGAAAAAGATATCCCGACAACTATAAGTCCAGTTTGATACTTTCACCAAAAACAGACTACCGCTATTAATAAAAATCCATGGAAAAAGTTGTGAAATTTTCAGTGGAAGACTAAAAATAATAAAAATATGTTACAAGAACGTCAGAAAACAAAGAGTTGAAGGTTGTCCATAGGCTGGAGTTCTTTCGCCTCTACTATGGAGCCTAGTTTTAGATGGCTGAGTGAAAATGGAACAGGTTGCCAGGGCTTTGAGGATGATATAGTCATATTGTCAAGTGGGAAGTATGACCAAACACTCTGACTCTAATCAACAGAGGTCTCAAAATTGTACAGGATTCGTGCAGGGAGGTGGGACACAACATTAGCCTCACCAAAACAGTCATTGTACCATTTACTAGGAAGCACAAGCTGCCTGGACTAAAGGAAATCACACTCGAAAGGGTAATAGAGTTGGTTAGCAAGGAAGATAAATACTTAGGACTAACTTTAGTCATTCAGTTTCTATGGAAAATACACACAGAGGAAACTGTACGAAAATGCACCACGGCAATACTTGTGTGCAGTAAGTTGGCCGGAAAATCGTGGAATTGCAAATCGAAAACCATGCTATGGCTATACTATAACATGGTAGTACAACCGTTGTTACTATATGGCAGAGTCGCATGGAGAGAGAGGGCGCAACAGGTCACAGTCACGAGGGAATTGAACTTCCTACAAACACTAGCATGTATATGCATCACTGGCGCAATGCGCACATACGACGACAGAAGGAACTGGTCTAGGAATGGTAGGCCCCAGATTAAACCACTGCGAGTCCTTGGGCAGATATACCAATATATTTCAAGCTTAACTGTGCACTATATTTAGATGTGCACAGTGTAATTTGGAAAGAGGCTATCGCAATTGTGAGATTGCTATTTTATGAGACAGTCAAGTCAGGCCGTGTTAGAAGTATTAAGCTCAAACTCGGTCAAATCCAAACTAGTGCAGGAAGCACTTGTAATATTGGAAAAAACTTGATGAGCACACTAAAGTTTACTTGCTGTGGGTGCCAGGACACAATACTATAGTAGAAAATAAGCTGGCCGATAGGCTTGCCAAGAAAGCAGCGCCAACGTCAATGGAGGACCGGAACCGTTTTGTGGCACTGGAGGTTACCCTACACTGGAACTAATTCGCAATGAAACGAATTGGGCAAAGAAGCAACACTGGGCCATGAGCCAAGGACTAAGGCAAGCAAAATTATTTCTAGTGGGTTTCGACCCGCGCAGAGCGAGAACAATGCTCCAACTATTTGAGAACATTGACAGGAATACTAGCTGGACACTGTCGTCTGAGGAAACACATGTGTGTGATGGGTGTATATAATTGCCCAGAATGCAGTTTTTGTGATCAGAAGGAAGAGACTCCTATGCATACCGTTGCAGAATTTGAAGCAATAATCAGAAGTAGAGTTCGAATATCGGGCAGCTACGTTGTCGTAGAAGAACAACTGAAAAAGTTAGATCCTAGGATCATACTAAGGTTTATTCAATAAGTTGGACTATATCAGAAAATAATAGAAATAAGCATTATTAAAATTATTTTTGTATCCATGAAGGTAATCATACTGTTTAGCCAACAAGACTGAAGTTCGAAAAATTTATTTTCTCAAAGTTCTGTGTCACTAACCATTGTAAAACTTAATCATCGTTTCATTTGCTTATACAAAATGTGTGAAAATAAAAAAAGTCTGGAACTCAAGTGATTAAACAACCTAAAGGATTACTATAATATGTGATGTTAATTTATTGTGCAATAATATTTATGGGAATTTAAAGATATTTGAATTATTTTGAAACATTACCGAATCCATGGGTACCAAAGTCTCTATGTGGTCTATGCCAATCAACTCTCAGCAGATGTGCTGTTGGTCAACGATTGCAATTGTTTTGATTCTACATATCTGTTTGCATATAGATTTGCATAGACGCTCATTTTCAACACGCCAATAATTTAGAGAAATCGATTTTGAGCGACGATATCACGGCTTTTGGCGTGCAGTCATGATGGGCGATTACATTTAGTCTCTTATACTATAGAAAAACGGAAACAATAAAAGACAAAAAACGAGCCAGCATTTCTCAGTTAAGAAGAAGAATACGAACTGTTAGGGTTTTAACAAACAAAAACGACTTTTTGAACTTGTTAAAATAGCTAGCAATGGAACTACTAAACGCATTTCAAAACGATGAAAAATTACAGTAAGAATTGTCTGTTTGGCAAAGTCGATCTATTACAATTGGAAATATACTCAAAGACGGCAGAACAACTCGGAAAATTTGAAAGAACCAACAATCAAAAGGCATATCGCGAGAACACTTCCATGAAAACTTTTCTAAATGTTATTTTTATTTTTATATGACCAATATGCATGGAAAAGTCGTAAGAGTATGCATATGATGGGAAAAAATGGCTGTAAGAGAGCTAGTGTAACCGCTGGAGTGATAGAATAACATGCACAACCTCAAAATTTAGTTGATCACAATAAAATTCAAAGCGAAAGCTACTCGTCTGCTTCTAAACAGGTTAAATATTTTCATTCTGCTGAGAATTCTTCTTATATCACAATTCTTAGCTAGAAATGTTCACTTCAGACTGTTGTAATAGACTTGGGAACGTTGAAGAAGTCTAAACAAGTGAATATTTGATATGTATAGATAATGGTGTTTACAGCAGTAGTGGACCATTTTAACCTTAACTAACCTAACCCCATGCCTTGGCAGAAAAATAATTACGATAAATAAAGTAAGTATAAAACATCGTACAAGCCCTCGAAAATTCTTTTTTCTTCGTATTTACTTTGATAGTTTTAATTAAAGACAAACTGACCCCAAAATAAAACTCGGATTGCTAATTAAAATTTGCATATGCCAGTAGCCATGTGAAGCTTAAACAAATCCAATGAGAGTGAGTATTGGCTTTCAATCTGCTATGAGACTTAAAATATTTATGCTGCAAATGCTTTAAACATGAAAAATCCATTTAAGAAAATAATTATAAATTCCTTTTTCTCTTCTTTTTTTGACGCTGTATCCTTGCTTATTCATAAAAGCACTGGCAATTTTCCACTTTTCTACAACTCATTTTTTTTTCATGCAACATCGTTCAAAATATTTGATGAAAAATGTTCTAGATACATTTTATGATAAATTGGTTTTGACAAGAGCCAGCAACAGAAGCAGGAGCAGGAGCAGGAGCAGGAGCAGCAGCAGTGGCAGTGGCAACAATAAATCCAATAAAATAAATATAACAAATGTATTCTTCATTTGACAAATTCATTTAGCAAAATGTCCGAAACAACATTTACAGCGTTTGTTAGAAAATGTACTGAAAAAACGAAAAAAATTTCCAACAATGCTTTAAAAATTCCCCCAAAAGCAAAAAAAAAAAAAAATACAAATCAAATTTTTTAGCTGCGAATGCTGCTGAATGACTTGCTGAAAAAAAAAACATGTTTTAAACATTTTATGGGAGTTGTTACCCCTGTGGCCAAGGTCAGTGAAATGTAAGTTTTGAACTGCACAAAATGTATTCAATCGAAACATTGTTTGTAGGCATTGAGAGTACACTACAAGTACGACCACGACTATTTGATGTTGGCAGGGGCGTTGCTGCTTGTTTATAAAGCCGTAACCAGAGCAGATCATTGTAGTGTCTTACACTGCAATTTTTGCCATTCACTGCACAAAATGACGTTGTAATTTTTGACTAGCGTATAGCTCAGTGGACCGGGAGCGCACAGCGGTATGTCAAATAACTGCCCGGTCAACTGACAGTCGCTCAGCTCAGTCCGTTGCCTCTTGTCCCGCTGCTATGTTAATTTCTGGTTTTCATTTCTGCGGCAAATTTTGTGTTTAGTTTTGTTCACTAGATAATGTTTTCTTTGTGCGTACTCACTCAAGTGCAACGTGCTGCTGAGATTTAATTCGCTTTCTGCTTGGATAAAAATCGAATGCCAAACTAACTATAATTTAATTTCTATGCTAAGCGAAATCAATTCAAACAGCGAGTACGCCAGTAAAAAAAAAAGCACCAAAATGTCATCGCAGTTCAACAACAAAATTAGCTGAAAAAGCTTCGGTTTGAGAAGGGAGAGCGCTGAAGTATGCGATCCAATTCCAACAGTGCTGACGTTGTCTGTGCAAATAAGCTGCACCTGGCTGAACAATTTTGTGTAAATTATTTAAGTCAACAATAGCTTTAAATGTAGCAACGAATACTAAATGATGGGTTTCGGATATAACTCTTGATCGATTTGTAGATTTAAACATACTTTCTATATTTATGATGGCATATGCATATGACGTAAGTAGTTATTGACACTAAGAAGTGTATGCGAGCTTAAGCAAGCAGTTTTATGATTACAATTCTTATAGAATAGTAGTCTCCACAAATGCCCTGAACTATTGTAGTACCACACATCTTTTGTGGCAACCGCTCCAACTGTGTACTAAAACAGCAAAATTCTGTGAGTTGCAAAAATCGCTTTAATTTAGGATTTTTCCCATCCATGGTCCACTGGTTATACAGCATTGTAGTGTAGTTTAATATATTTTATGCAGGGCTGGATTGAAGGTGTGCTCTGCGAAATATACTGTAAGAAAAGATACTGGAAAAGGTACGCCAATGTGGTCAATGTGTAACTATATTGGATTCGTACAGAGTTATTTATTAAGTCAAACATGTATTTAAAAAAAGTCATCTTAAACATTTTTTAAGTGAAATTATATCTGCGCACATCGTTTTAAAACTCTGTATCCAAAGAGCCAAAGGTATAATAAGTTTGTACGAATGTATGTAACAGGTAGATGGAGGCGTCATAGACCACATTATAAGTATGTATGTATATACTTGATCAGCATCGGAAACTGAATCGATTTAGCAATATCCATCTGTCCGCCCGCCTTAATGTATGAAATCTCAGGAACTATAAGGACCAAAGACTAGTATCGACATTTAGATGTCTTATACTAAATTTTAAAGATACCACGCCCACAACGCCCATAATGTGGCCAATTGACCCGTATATGCACATTTACAAGGCCGCATAACCGGTTGGTTGGTTGGTTTTCTTTTTAATTAATTTGAATTTAGTTTCAATTTACGAATTTTTAATTAACAAATTTTTTACATTAGCAAGGGTGCAGGGTATTTCGAAGCCGATAACACACGTCTGCTTCACTCATAACATTTTCTTTTTTCTTTTTTCTGGTAGCCAAAGTTTTTTCATTAATTTGATTAACAGTCAGTTATTTGCTTATGTTTCGCTTACTTTATGTAAATTTGAAGTAACTTTCTGAGAAATAATATCTGGCAAATGTCCATCTCCCACAGCATAACTTTGTTAAATGTAAATTTTATGAAGTATTGGCTTGCAGGTTGCCACCCTTTACTTCTTTCATCATAACTCGTCATAAAAGCAACGTATTGTTAATATTTTATATAGCATATCTAAAAGCGCGTATCAGAAGAAGGAGCTAGCACAAGAGTATTACTATTTATATTTCGGGAGTAGCAAATAATAACAAACATTTTTAAATGAAAATGGCTTTATTGTTTTTCAAAATATTCTCCTTGATGATCAATACACTTTTGCATTCGTTCAACCATTTGTCACAGCAGTTTTTCCATTTCTTTTGAGACACCTCCAAAGCATGGTTTTTGAACGCTTCAACTGCTTCTTCGGCGCTCGTAAATCGTTGACCACGCAGTTTACCTTTGATACTCGGGAACAAGAATAAGTCATTGGGTACCAAATTAGGACTGTACGGAGTCATTAATTCGATGTTTTAACTGCTCAAAAATGCACTTCTTTGACGAGATGTGTGAGAGCTCGCATTGTCATGATGGAGAATGATTCGTCTTTGGCGGTTGGTTTTACGAATTTCTCCGAAGACTTTCGGCAAACAAATGGTCGTGTACCACTCAGAATTGACCGTCCTACGTTGCACAAGCGGAAGAGAGGCCACATGAGCCATTCGGCCGAAGAAACAGGCAATCATTTGCTTCGCTGTGCTTCTTCCACGAGCAACTTTTGTTGGATTTGGCTCGTCTTGGAATACCCACACGTTAGTTTGCTGTTTTGTTTCCGGCTCATACGCATATAACCATGATTCGTCACCTGTCGCGATTTTATACACGTCTTTTGAAGCGCCACGGTCGCACTTTTTAATCACTTCCTTACACCAATCGACGCGAGCCTTTTTTTGAGCGATTGATAAATTATGGAGTATCCAACGAGAGCAAATTTTGTTGACAGCTAAGTGTTCATGCAAAATCGAATGTATTGAAGTTGAACTTATGTGAAAGGATGCCTCTATCTCACAATATGTCACATGACGATCTTGCATTATCAGTTCACGCATTGCATCGATCTTTTTGGGCACAACAACCGTTTTTGGACGAGCTTCACGGAGTTCGTCGGCGACCTAACTACGACCACGATTGAATTCACTATACCAGCGAGATACTGTGGTTTTTGATGGTGCTTTATCGCCATAGAAAAACTGAGTTCATTGAAACATTCTTGTTGAGATAATTCACGTCGAAAGTTGTGAAAAATAATCCAACTAAAACCTTCTCTTGAAATTGCTTTTCTTAACTCACTGTAAACAAAACAGATAGCAATTGTACATCAAAACTTTGTGAGTACGTTTACGCCAAAAAATGTCAAACTTTATTATGGTGTTACCAGATTTTAGCTTTTGACATTAGTTTTGCCAGTTCCCGAAATATAAATAGCAGCCCTCGTATATGTGCGGGGATTACTTTGAAGGGGCCAAAATACGATTCGGTATGGAATAAAAAAATATTTTCCAAGAAAAATTAAAAGTCACCTTTTTTTCGCACACCTCGTACGTTCGAAAGATAATGTATTAAAACACAATCATTAGATTGCTCAAATAATAAAATGAAAAAATATTTAAAGTCGATCCATTGCAATTTTGGCTTGCAGGTTGCCACCCCTTGAAAAATTGCTAAAAATGTAGAAAAACTCAAAAAAAAAAAAAAAAAAAACTCTTAATTTAGAAGATTATTGAATTTTAATTGCAGTTATCGGCTGTGAATGCATCGTGTGTTCTTGCCAGATGGTCGTACGGTCATTTTGTAATATTGCCTTAGAGTTATGCCCCTTTTGCGTGAGGTAAAACGATGCAAACTCCCGGATTTGTGGCAAAACAATTCATGACTTTTGTATAACGATAAAGGATATGGTTATACATCTTTGCTTGTTCGTGATTTCCATCGTATTCACCGGAGTTGGCCACTGCGATTTTTCCTGTTCCCAAAATTGGAAAAACCCATGAAAGGCCGGCGTTTTGCCACGATAGAGGAAATAAAGACCTCATTGCTGCAAGAGCTCAATGCCATAGCCAAAAACGCATATAAGAAGTGCTTCGACGATTGGATTAATGCGGACAAAATAGATATTGATGGAAAAATAAAGGCAAGTTTTTTTTAACACACCAAATAGATAGCACTTCTAGTTCAATAACAACCACAACTAGTGCTGAGATAATTTTGTCTGGATCATTTAAGAATAGAACTAGTTCGTAAATCTATAACATGAGCTCAACTAACATACTTCTATTCAAAACGATTTAAAAATCTGTCAGCTGTCATTCATAAAATTCGCTGTATTCGCATCCCTGGTCGTTTCTGTTTATGCGAATTGTCGCTTGACTTTATTGACATCTCTTCATAAACCAATTTGAATAAATTTGTTATATGTAAATGTAATACATATTTTTATGTTTGCTTTTATCTTTCTAAATTTGTCGATGTTCCATTTGAAAAGAACAAACAAAAAACGCATAGCATTCAGTTTTAGCGCAGAGTTGCATTTTGGACGCCATTATTGCGCATACGCCGCGTGTGATAATACAATACAATTTAATGCGGTTCTAGTTATTCCTTTTTAGTGAGTGTGCAAAATTTTATGATTATTTTTTATACTTTTGTTTTTTTTTTTTTGAGTCGCAGATTTTTCACATCAACATGCAAATTTTTAGTAACAACAAAACTCGTACTCGGAAAATGTATTCCATTCATTTTCTCATGTCGTGCAGTCGTCTGTAGTGTCGCAGTCAGACCCAGAGTCGCATTGTTTCGCGCTTCTGCACTTGTAGTACGTGAAAAAATCTCAATGAGTAATTTGCATACATTTTTTATATTCTTGTTTGCTTTTTTTTCTCAGAATTTGTTTGCTTTTTGTTCTGCTTGCACATGAACTTCAATTTGAACAGAATAATAAGTTTTAAGTAGAAAAAAAAAAATGGCAAATATTACACAGAGCACTTCATTGTTCTTGGTGTGTTTGAGAGAGACTTACAAATTGTATGACGCACTACTTCACTCTATGAATGAATGTGCAGATTTTTCTAATATTGTAAAGGGTAAGCTTTTCAATGTGACAATACTCAAAAAGTTTATCGTTTATTGAAAAGCGCATTGCATATTTACATACATAACTGTTTGGCAAATCATCGTGCAAAGACTTCAATTACAAAGATTTTCACAATTGGGCACTTATCTCAGTGCTTCAGTGGCATTCTCAATAAGCAAAGTTTTCGTATTTGAAGCGACAAAACTATAATGATGATAGCAGTTCATCAGACGTTTTCATTTTCCATCATTATTGCCACAAAAATATCTACCGAAAAAAAAAAATTCATTTATTTGCATGTGTTTTATATCAAGTTTCTATATCTCTTAAAAACACCCTGTAGTTGCTTTTGGTTTAATATAAAATATTGAACAGAAGTATGTAGGAGTTTCATTATATAATCAGAATGAGTACAAGAAAAAACGTTAACTTCGGTTGAACTGAAGCTCTAAGCGGCTGACCATAAAAAGTGCCACATTGCATTTCAACCTAATTGACTTTAATAAAGAAGTTTTCATACAAAAAGTCAAAAGTGGGCAGTAGATTTGTAAGGGGGCTACCCCAAACGGTGACCGGGTCCCACCCAATAATGTATATGTCAAGCATCCGTCCACTAAAAGTTACCATATCAATTATTAAGTTGTTGTTGACTACAATAAAAATGTTTTTCATACAAAAAATCAAAAGTGGGCGGTGGGTTTGTATATGGGCTACCCCAAAAAGGGGGCGTGGCGGGTAAATCTAAAACTCTATTAAACTGCTATAAAAAGAAGCGTATGTGCAAAATTTCAATAAAAATTGGTCCCCAAAAAATGCGCAACAACATATAGACGGACAGACGGGCATGGCTAGAACGACTCGTCTCGTCGAGCTGATCAAGAATATATATATATACTTTATGGGGTCTACGATGCCTCCTTTAATGCGTTACAAACTTTCAGACAAACTGATAATAACATTTCACACTATGTGTGAATGGTATAAAAAGAGTGTTGTTCAACAGTGCAGCGGATATTTATGCAACAATTAATAAATTTAAAATTTAAGAACTAATACTCATAAAATCCCACAGATCATGTCATTGAGATGAGAGATGGACGTCGACCCGGCTGAGGAGGTGACTGCTGAGGCAGAGAGCGACAATGCTTCATCAACTTCTAGAAGAATCTTAAGTAAGCAGCCGGATAAATAAGGTGAGCCTCACCAGCGTTGGCGTTGAGCTTGTATATTGTGTGCTTTGGCAACTCTAAGTGCTAACATTTCCATTGGAAAGTTTGAAATTTTGTAATTTGTAACATAAACGTACGCAGAAAGTTTTGGGTGCTTCCAAAACAAGCTATTTATAGACTTCAACAGTTTCATCAGCTGTCAAAAAACATTGACTTCGCAAACTATTTTTGATGTGGCGGAACAAAAAGAAGTCATTAGGTAACAAGTCAGAGCCAGATACATCAATTTGATGTTTTGAGTGCTCAAAAATTGTCTTGTGTAAATCGTTGTGTGAAAGCTTGCATTGTCGTGGTGAAGGATGATGCGTTTTCGGAGATTTGTTATCTTAAATTCTACGAATACTTCTGGAAAACAAATAGTTGTGCACCATTCAGAATTGACCGTCCTATGTTGCTCTACTGAAACAGGTGCGACATGACCAGTAAAACAAACTGGCGGTCGGCAGTACACAACCTGAGGTTGTATAGCGCCTGCAGTTTTTAAACAAGTTTTTTTCTGACAAGTGCCATCTATCTTTGGGCTACTGCCAACTTTTTATCAATCTGCATCATTAAATTTTTGTTTGCAGTCGTTGAACGCAGATATAAAAGGCAGGCAGGTGAACGCAAAGCGGGTGGGCACCGACATTGACTTCAAACTCAATCTCGAAGTAGTGTTTGGCGTTGGTTAAACGTCAGTTAAGTTATTGTGCCTTTTTAACTTGAATGAAATATGAATTCATCACAAATAAAAGTCTGTCTGTTCCTAAGATCTAAGATCAAATGGAGACCCTTAGACTAGATGCTTGTTAGCTCGTAGTCGATCACACTTGATTGCAGCGTTTTTTCTTGTAAGTTGTATTCTTTGCAAAAAAATTCGGCATACAATTTGAAAAAACTTTAAACAGTTGTAATACAAAACTACAATACAATAAATTGAATGACAGTCTCTGAACTATTATGATATAAACAATCGACAACGTTACGGCAGACCTCAAAGCAATATTGACCTCAATATTGAAGTTTATAAAATTAGCTCTATCAATGACTAATAAATCTCCTTCCTTCTCATCCCTAGTTACAGATTTGTCAGAAGTAAACAATAATAGTACTTGTTATAGATTTAAATTTGTGTACTCAGCAGTGAAATATATTTTTTAAGCTTCGATGTTTCGTCTCTTATAGCTTAAAACAATAATTAAGAGCAAAACTTCTCCGATATAGAAATGCTTAAATACACACTGACTCATATCAGCATCAAAAGAAAAAATTAAACGAAGTGAGTAAACATTTCAGGTTTCAGATTACAATTTTTGTCAATGCATTAAGTACGACTAAAAAAGGTACAGCATTTACGACTGCAAACAAATTATAAATTGAAAATTAAATAAAAATACGGCAACCACAATAAAAAAGAAGAAAAAACGTTTACTTCGGATGAACCGAAGCTCTAATACCATTCACACGAAACTTTAAATAGTATTGTAATACATAAAAGTGGGGGTTTAAATAGGGGGTGGTACACGCTCACTAGTAGATGTGTATGAAGCGATGTAGTAGATGTGTAAGATGCCGCCATATCGAATTTCAAGTTGATATTGACGTTTTCCATACGAATGCATAAAAGTAAACTGTGGGTTATATATGGGACTAAATCAAAAAGTGGGCGGGACACGACCTTTTGTATATGTATATGAAGCGGTTGTCCATACGAATGCATAAAAGTGAACTGTGGGTTATATAAGGGACTAAATCAAAAAGTGGGCGGGACACGACCCTTTGTATATGTATATGAAGCGGTTGTCCATTAAAATCCACAAAATCAAATTGCAAGCTAATATGAAGGATTTTTTCATAAAAAACACAAAATTCCACGGTGGGTTTGTACCTCAAAAAGTGGGCGGGCCACGCCCAATTGTCTATGTATGTTTAGCGGCTGTCTCTTAAAAGGCACCATATCGCATTTTAACCTAATATAGACTTTAATAAAAAAGTTTTTCTTACAAAAATTCAAAAGTGAACCATAGGTTTGTATAGGAGCTACCCCAAATAGTGGGCGGGCCACGCCCGTTAGTCTATGTATGTTAAGCGGCTGACCATAAAAATGCACCACATTGCATTTCAACTTAATATAGACTTTAATAAAAAAGTTTTTCTTACAAAAATTCAAAAGTGAACCATAGGTTTGTATGGGAGCTACCCCAAATAGTGGGCGGGCCACGCCCGTTAGTCTATGTATGTTAAGCGGCTGACCACAAAAAGGCACCACATTGCATTTCAACCTAATATAGACTTTAATAAATAAGTTTTGTTACAATCAGTCAACAGTGGGCAGTAGGTTTGTATGGGAGCTACCCCAAATAGTGGGCGTGGCAGATCAATCTTGATACTCTATTAAACTACAATAAAAGAAGTATATGTGCAAAATTTCAACTGGATAGTTTGGTCCCCAAAAACTGCGCAACCACACACAGACAGACAGACGGACATGGCTAAATCGATTCGTCTCGTCGAGCTGATCAAGAATATATATACGATGGCTCCTTTAATGCATTACAAACTTTCAGGCAAACTGATAATACCACTGCACACTATGTGTGAATGGTATAACAAATATTTTTTAACTAACTGCGATAATTTTTGTATACGCAAACTGAATGCGATAATTGCAAATGAAATGCGAAAAAAATCAAATAAACAAATAATTTTATTTTCTGGGAAGTTACTGAATGATAGAACTTAATAACACATTTTATTTTTCTACATAAAACGTCGAAGCAAATAGTATTTTTGAATAGCGCACAATAAAATCGATCCACAATTATTTTGTGGAATACTAAATGAAAAGTAGCTGAAACTGTTAAACTGTCGAAAATTTCGAAATACTTCCAACTTCAGTGTATGTCTATACTACTTTAACTTTATGCAGCATAAATTAACATCGCACATTATTCTTGTGGAGGTCATGAAAACTCAATTGTATTCTTCAAATGCCGCTTTTCAATAAGCATTTTTATTCGACAATGTCCAGCAGTGGAATTATTGCTGTGAATGGCAAATGTTTGCCAAGCCATTTTTTTGCAATGTCTTTAGCATTTTTTGTGTTTGTTGTGTTTTTTTCAACACTTTAATACGAATCGTGTCTGCAGATTTTTTATTATTATTAAAATTTTCTATTACGCTTGGCTTGCTAGGAGCGAAAAACTGCATTGTAAGCGCTTGACTGTGATACTTATAAGTTACGAGTATAACAATGCATGACTTTATGCACGAGTATGCTCGTATGTTGAATATGTTGTAGATGCTCAACAATGCAGCATCTTCTAACTTACTAGTATGTATCTATGTGACTTCATGCATTCTGTTAGAGTCGATTATCTCATTTTCAATTGCCGCATTCAGAAACCTCATGGATATTTGCTGAAAATGCACAAGTCATTCTAGGCGGCAGGCAGCACACTAGGAGACCACATCTCAACAGTGACGTAAAGTTAGTTGCAGTTGGTGTATCTCTCGTGCTAAAGTAATTGGACATTAGTCAGCAGTTGTTCATCAAATGTTGCTGTTCAGTTAAAATCAATTTTGTGTGTGGGAAGTCTTCATGTGAAGTTGATATTTTGCAATGTGCAAGTAATTTATGCACCAACGAGTGCATAACTATAATATACTTACAATTATGCTTGTCAGTGTTAAGCTAAACATTATATTTCGTATCCATTAGTTGATATTTAAATATGAACAGCACCAATTAACCTGCTTCCGCAAGCGTATTGTATCTTTATATATGTGACAGAGTAAAAGTATGTGTGAAAAGTCAATTCAATTAATTTGTGCTAACATAAAGCTACTTCATATTGGATATACTCGTAGTAGTATATTGTAGTTATGTAAAGAGCACTTTTAAATATTATAAATGAATGAATATACGAGCATGCATGGAATATGTAAATTGCTTAACAAAATGAAGAGCAATAGCTTTATTTGGCTAAACCTAACCAAAGTTATGATACCCTTTAAAAGCTTTTGCAGTGTAAGAGGCATGAACATAATCATATATGGTATAGAAGCTCGATTTAATTTAAAATATAATCTACAATTGGTACTAGGGGAAGTTCACATTCTTGGAGAAAGTTATTTATTGCTTATTTATTTACTAGCGAATTTCCAGAAACGACTTTGCAAGCAGCTCACAATCGTCCGTTAGAACGCGTGTCCCCTGGGTAGTCTCTAAAACATACGTTCCGAGATGCGCAAATTGTGGGAAGACAACCCCATTTAATTAAGTGTAGGTATGCTGGATTTGGTGGCCGCCACCGCAAAACTTTTACTAGTAAAGACGGAGAGAAAGCTTCGGAGAATATCTCTCTATGATGAAGACTCCCGGAACAATGTCCGATACAACGACCGACTATGCGTTAAAAATACCATATCTGGGTCGATTTTCGGAAACTTGATATTAACAATAACTGCCACCTTTCTACGTGCGGGCATGACCGACAAATGGTGACAAATAGGTAACAGTTAAAGTAAGTCAATGGCATTTCCCAAATTCAAGTCATTCTCTCCTACAAAACCAAAAATATTCATATTGCTCATTTCATATGCACGAATGATCATTTATCTTCGATTTTTAAAATCTCCATACCAAGTTTCGTATCAATATGTTTTTCTTCGTCGCAGTTGATCGAGAATTCAGAGCAGAGGAAGAAATAAAAATTATTTATATGTGATCAGTATATTTTTCTGGCTGTTTTCCGTCTTACTACCCGACCGCTTCTTATGGCCGTAATAATAACATACGAATACAATCAGCAAATTGTTTTTCCCTTCATTGCTGTTAGAGCAGATTAGAAAATAGACAAAGCAAAAATTCTACAGGTGCGAGAGGTTGAAATATAGTTTCATCAAAAAGTGAAACGAAAACCAACAGGAAAATAAACAACAAAAATACCATATTAATATGAAAATCTATGCGAAAGATGAGACAACTCTGGACTCAAAAACGACAAAGTACCAAGAGTTCGGCAGAAATAGTGTATTTATCTATATTTTTATGGTGTTTTGGATTATTTCTTCATTCGGTCACTCTTTGCACAAAAAGTGTACTAGTGCACAATAAAACAAGAAAAAAGAGCAACAATGAATAGTGCAAAGACAATTACTTTGGCATGTCATGCGCAAATTGGTGAATATAGTCAATGCATGCATTTTTAAAATGCTTTCCTCTATTGATTCTGTATATTTTAATAGAAACATAAACAAAAGCCAAGTGCGACCTATACGAGGCAATGTGAAAAATGAATATTATTGACATTTGTAAATAATATTCAGTTTATATCCTCTTCAGATTTTGAAAAAAAAAAACTTGTTTTTTATTGTGTTGAATATGTCAAATATTGTGTTAACTAAGCAGCACTTGTGGGTTGTTTTAGTTGTTTGCTTTAATTGGATGAAATGTTGAGTTGAAACGCATAGAATGCTTCCGTAAGTTTTTGGTAAGAATGCTCCAACTGATAAATCATGTAGAGAATGGTTTCGAAGTTTCAAGAATGGTGAATTTACCTTTGAAGACACCTTACCTTACCTTACCTTACTCTGGACAGCCAAAAATTAAAATCGAAGACAAAGAATTGGAGGCATTACTCGATGAAAAACCGAGTCAAATGCAAGGGAAGCTTGCAGACTCTATAGGAGTGACTCAAGAAACAGTTTCTGCAAGACATTTGGGTGCCTTGTGAACTGAAAGCACAGAAGTAGAAAGGCGATTTTTCACTTGCGAGCAGTTAATTTAAAGGCAACGAAGAAAAGGGTTTTTTACGTCGTGGATATTCTACGAGAACCCCAAGAAGAAAAAACACTACGCTATTCCTGGTCAATCGTTACCATCGTCATCAACATCAACACCAAAATCGAAGATTCATGGTTCGAAGGTCATGTTGTGTATCTGGGGGGACCAAAACGGTGTTGTGTACTATACTATGAGGCGTACGTTTCAATAAAGCGGTCGGAGTACGAGTAAAGACTGGACAAAGTTATTCTTCTGCATGACAACGCAAAAGTCGTCGGAATAGTCCACCCATGTTGGATGTTATTGTTAGATGCCAGCTGACATTTTCCATTGTGGTGATGAACCGCCATCAAAAACCACTTTTTATGTTTGATATGCTGAATTTAACTATGGTCGCCGGGCGTTCAAAGACGAATCTAGAGGTCGCCTAAAAACAGCTGTTGTCCTATAAAATATCGATGCTGTGCGTGAACTGATAAGACATGACCATCATGTGATATAGTGGAACCAGCATATATTCGAAATTAAATAAATATTTGACCGTGAAGAAGATTTGTTTGCCACCAATTGGAGAAGGAAAATATGGCAAAAAAAAAATACAGAAGCGGTGCTTCAAAATACTTCAAAGATATCATAACGGGTTTCGAAGCATGGTTCCATGCATATGAGCTCGAAAGAAACCCCCAATCGACTATATGAGTGTTCCAAGACGAGCCAAACACAACAAAAGTTGTTCGCGGACGAAGCATTTCCAAGCAAATAGTAGCACGTTTTTTCGGAAAAACTGGACATGTCGCAACTGTTCCATTAGAAGTTTACCAGGAATTGAGTAAAACCAACATCTGTTCACAAAAGAAAGTTATTGAGCATATTGAACACATCAATTTGATGAGTCATCCGCTTTGCAGCCCTGACTTGGCACCCAATGTCTTTAGTTCTAGTTTTGCACATCAAAAATAAATTGCAAAGTCAACGTTTTTCGATGACTGAAGAAGACTTAAATATATCGTTTCGATGGTATGCACTTCTGAGTGGCAAAAGTGCTTCGACAATTGATTGAAACGCTTGCAAAAATGTATTGATCTTGAGAATACTTTGGAGAATATATTGAAAAACAAAAAAGCTACTGGCAATGATAAATTATAGTTTTTTCATTATTTCAATATAAAATGCAAACGCTCATACTAGCTGGCATCCGCTGCGTCTAACCGTACTGTACCCGGTGTCTGCTGCTACGCCCCTTAAGTTTTTCTCTTTTATGGGTCATAACATCGCCCATTTTTTGAGTGTATCTTACAATATTTTTCTAGCGCCCTTTATATACATATGTACCACATCTTATCTATCTGCGTAAAATAGATATTTGCACCGTTCATTTTTTCCAAATAGCACACAAATCATCCTCAGTAACATACTCTCTTACCGATCGGTCAAGACGTTCAGAAGTTACGCAATCTCCAACATACGGCTGTAACATGTAACTATATATTTTTATGATGTATATCATAAAAATATATCTGCTCGACTTATTTGACCATAACTTTGTTAAGATTTGAGTAAAGTTCTATATCGTTGAAATGGCTATACTTGTGACTACCAATTTTGTCCACTTGATGCACTGTGATGTTAATAGGCTAAAGAACTTGATTTAAAGAGAACAAGCTGGACCATCGCAACTCGAAATGCTGAGCATAACTTCACATACAGGTAGATAGTAAACGTATAATCCTTTTCAAAATTAATTTGGTAAACATTTTTTTAAGCTTACTCTTTGTGTCAAACTTCTGCACACGTTTAATAAACCAGACTATACAAAAGAAGCGCATTATAGGAATTCCGTGCAACAAGTAGTTGGTTGCCACCGGCTGCACGAATTGGTTGCCAACCACTTCCACACCGACAGACAGAGAGACAGACAGCAGTGGCAACAGTTGCCGTAACAATTTTAATACGAGTAGCAAAAAATTAAGGCAGCACAGTGGAAAATTACCTCCGGTTGCTGCCGTGTGACTCTTTCATCGTCATAGCAGCTACAATTTCATATATTATACATACTAGTGTATGTACCTACCTATGTACGAAATATATTTTTTTTTAAATTTTTGTTCGGTGCTCACGTGCAATTGAGTGATTAACAACTTCCTTTTCGCCTTTTTGCGTTTTGAGAGCCATGAGCAAAATACTCCTATCATTGAAGCTGATACCATTTTTAAATACTAATTTCTGATATATTCAAATTAAATCAGTAGTTTTTTTTTCGTGGAACCGCTCGATGTGCATGCATCAATATTTGCCTGAACGATTTTTTGTTTGTTTTATTTTTTCAGCTGATATTAAAGTAAATAGGCATATCGAAAGTGCATTCCGGTTGCCATGGGAAAGTTGAGTGTGGTGCTTGTCGTATTGTAAGTTAACATACAATAATATTACACCATAATATTATTTTTTTAACTCTGTGTGTAAATAAAAAGCTTTATTTTGTCAACGTAGTTTTAAGTGAGCGATAAAAAAATATGTTATGCATTTCGTTTTTAACCAGTTGGAGAATGTGTTGCAGAAATTGAACTGTTGTCCCAGTTTTTGAGCTGTTTGATGTGTAAATATTCATAAGTATTTTCAACAATTAAAACAAGGAATTAAACGTTGATAATGTTTAAAAAAATATATATATATGCAATACCATATATAGTGCCCCAATCAATTTCATTTAATTCATAATTCGTGGAATGGTTTTGAAGAAGTGTATAACGAAGTTTTGTAATGATTCCGAGAAACATTAGTCTTGAAAATTTAATACAAAATTCGAACTTTTTATTGGTGTAAATATGAAAATGATACTACGAACCTATGTATTCGATTCCAGTGGATAATGGAGGTCATGTTATGAACGTTTCAAAAGCAGAGTTTACGTTTTACATCGCGATAGTGTGAAATGGTACGAGTGCAGTTCGATAAGTCAGTGCAGTAGTATCTTTAAATGCAACACTGCTCCTGTCAACTACCAGCTGTTAATAGACTACTGTAAAAGTGTTAAGCAATTGCGTCATTGAATTTGTGTTTTACAGTCATTGAGCGCGAACGTGAAAGGCAGACAGACGGACAGAAATCAGGGGGTTGCCGCGCCAATACGACCAAAGAATACCACTGTTTCATATAATGCTTGGTTGCTCTTCTGCTGCAATGAATTCACATTTATCCACGTTCACGAAGCGGCTCAGAAACGTGACAAAAGTTTTTTTTTGGACTAGTTTTTTTTTTTTTCCATTTTGGCTGAAAGCCAGTATTTAAGCTTATTTTCTATGCCACGCTGAATTTTGTATTTTTGTAAGAAAATCTTCTTTAGTTAAGTAAATATAATCTTGACATTCGAATGGATTGGTTCGATTTTGCGATAACCTCTATACAAACTCACCACCCTCGTTTATGTTTTACAGTACAATTTGAAATTTCATGTGAATGGTATTAGAGCTTCGGTTCAATCGTTAAAATTTGTTCTTATTTGACTCCATTTATGCCACTAATTTTTAAAACTTTAGAAACTTTTTGTTACACTTTTTTTTTTTTTGGAGTAATTTGAGTACGCTGAATACGAAAAACATACATATTTTTTTTTCATTTGCGAAATTTTAATAGATAACAGTATATTTCTTTTTTTTTTATGTATAATATTACTTAAATCTGCGCTTAAAGTGAAGGGCAAGCTCGAAATTGAATAAACTATCGTGAAAAATTGCGAAGCATTGAATATTGGAATTATTTTTTTGTTAAAAAAGGTACTCAAATGAATAAAATTATGAAAATCGTAAACATTCATTAGCTGTAACTGAGTAATTTTTCTATCGAAACGAATGTGGTACTGTTGGATATGTAATTCGATTCTAACGGTTCATCATTCATTTCAATCGTATTTGCCATTCACTTTTGACGCTAGTTGAAGTAAAATCATAAATCGAAAAACACAAATATACCGTTATCTAGTTGAATGGAATGAAAAAAATCAAAAATTTTAAACTTGTGTTATAAATTTAGTGTAGACTTTTTACTTATATTTCAACTTGTATTGAATTCTAGTAACTCTTTCAGTCGGAAATGAAAAGTGGTCGGTCAAGCAGAAGTGAACCATTTTACACGGTATTTGATAAAAGTAGAATGAATAGCTAAAGAGACGAAATAAAAGTATAACGGCAAAAGTATTATACTTGTTATTGTAATATTTTTTTAAACAGCGTGACATTTGTTTCCTTGTTTGTTGTTATTGTTCTTTTCTAGCTTATTCGTTTTTTAATTGCACCCTCTGTGCACTTTTACTACTATGGTGTTGCCTTACCAGTAGTGTGTGCGCAAATCAGAAAAAAGAGTGTGAGAGTGTGAAATTTTGTTTATACGTGTGGCTTTTTATCATTCTGTATTATCAATGCGCATTTTCATTGAATTTCGAACAGTCAGCAGCTAAATACATATTAAATACATATTGAAGGAAATAAAAGCCTTTGCTTCTTAATATATTTATATAGAAGTAGGTACGAATAGTACAACACTAATTCAGTTTAGCCTTCACATTGAGATTAACAGACTATTTTTCATAGTATCAAAATTTTATCATTTCTTACATTCGATTTTATAAAATATAGGACACTCGAACAGGTGCAGCTCATTTATTTGTAAACTGTTCACTTGTACATTCTATAAAACTGATAGTATTTAATATCGTATCTTAAAGTATGTTTTGAGAAAGCTAGCTCTAGTTTCAGTTCATTCACCTATTTTCATGTCACCAACTAAAGCAGAAAAGCTTTCAATAGAATTAGCATATTAAATAGACTGATTGAACGCAGATATCAATTTAGTATTTGCGAATGTTAGACCGGTTTCTATTTGTACATATAATGACCTACCACAACATCATCATCCATTTTCATTAAGTTGTTCTGGTTCTCACTAAATATGCTAAAACTTAAATATAATATTTATCTAAATATCTGTTCGATACTTGCGCTAGATACTAATACTTAGGTCAACATCGGGCAATTTGTGCATTTTCGAACTGTTTGATAGACACTTATAAAAATAATTCGATCCATGTTCGAGATTGTACTCAAAATAAGCATATACTGAGCTCAGCGGTTATAATGGCATTCATTTGTAACATTAGTGAGTTATCTAAAAACTTTCCAGCTATTTCAGATAAAACAAAGCACCGCGATTGAGGCAATTCAATTTATTAGCGTACGTTTGTATATTTTTAATTATAGAGAATTGCAAATATCTTATCAAAGCGAATTTATTTTTATATTCTATATACTACACTAAAAAAAATCGTATGATTTCGAATTTTTCCAATAGATACTTAATGGTTAAAAAGTTCCTTCGTCATCTTCCGAAAAATGCAAGTAAAATAAACCAAATCTTTGGAGAATAACGTAAAACCAAATTAGTGAGAACGAACTAGACACTAAGATCGACAGATTTCTGAATTTAAACAAATAAAAACTTGAATAAATTTCACACTGATTCTAGAAACATCTCCGATCTCGATATTAGGGGTACTCATACAATTGACGTTCAGACCGATTTCATTAAAAATCGAATCGGTTGTGTGAAGGCACCAAAATAGAGTATCTGTTTTATTTTTAGATTAAAGTCAGATAATACAAACAAATCTAATAATTCAAAAATAAAATATATATTATAGCAATCCTATACTATCTCTATTCTATCCTATCTCACTAATATATGACATACATGCATGACATGCCAGTAATACCAAATATGGCAACACTCAACACAACGAATGGAATTTGTTAGCATTTTAATTGTCAGATTTCATGAAATCTATAAAACATTGAATCCGTTTTTACAATTCGATTCATTTTTTTATGAAACACCCTGTTGTAACAAAATCGAAATCGGACGGAAAATCAGTTGCATGAGTGCTCATAATGTGAAACCACGTTATAATCAGCTCTACACTTTTTTTAAAAGAATGAATCGGAATGAGTTACTTCATAGTAATAATTCGTGTGAACTATTGCTTTCACTCTAGAAATCAAAAGTTGGAGTACTGTACTCTGAATCATATGAATCCACAGTAAATACAACATTTGTATTCGAATGAAACTGAAGTTTAACAAGAAATTTGAGCTGGCAGATATGTTTTTCGCTGTTCGACAGATCGAACATAGCTGACCCTCACAACAAAATTCTGTATATGTAAATCATTAAAAAAGAAACTTCAGACAACTTGCCAACAAACAACATTTTTGCATATTTTCGGGTTACAAGGACGATTACATCAGCTTTTGCGAGAGGGAAACGGGCACGGAAAAGAACAATTATTCAGTACCAATCAATTTCATTGACTAGATACTGTATACTGTATATTACTTCTAAATACTCGTAGAAATTCACAATGAAACAAATTCTATATAAATGGAAGTATGTATGTATGTTCCCTATAGACTCCGAAACCGCTCAACAGATTTTGATCAAATTTTGTGGCAATATTCAAAATAGTCCCGTGGGTAATTCTGTGAAGTTTCGTGGCGATTTGATAAACAGAAAATTTGTTGGATTTTTTAGATTTTCCTAAATTTTTTTTTGAAGAAAAAGAACTCAGCAATCGGGAGCAACGCGAGCAGTTAGATAGTGATAACGAGAGAAACGAGGGTTCGAGAAACGCTTTTTCAATTGCAAAAAAAGGAACAAGAAATCTTGAGGTTGAGGATGTTGAGGTATTATGTGGTCAAAATGAAGCTCAACATTGTTTTAAAAAGCAAGCATTTGCCCGATGGATTTAAGCTCGGATTTTCTTTCTGCAAGGACGAAAAGGGAAGGCTAGTTACTGATGCAGAGTATGGAGAAGTCAACACTGTAATCTACTTGGAGACTATGAAGAGAACAATGCCGCCATTAGGGAACTATTTATAGTGCCACCAGTCAATGATGGCTCACTTGTAGAGCCACTGGACTACAACGAGGTCGACTCCGTTTTTAAAAATCTGAAGAATAACAAAGCGACAAATTCCGATAAGATACCAGCTTAGTTATTCAAAACCGGTGGCGAAGAGTTGGTAAGTCGTATGCAATAACTCTCATACAAGAGCAAGGATACCCCGCTATCTATACCCCGCTATCTATACCCCGCTATCTACGCGAACTGCTGTGAAATACTCCTTTCAATCGGACGTAAAACTATGTCCCGCGTTCTGGATAAATGTCTGCAGTCATACAATGATACACTGAGAAACAGTCTGAGAAACGTCGCATGGGTCTAGCGAAGTCTACCACTGGTGGCCACTCACAAAACAGCGGCGCGTTTTGAATGGTGTATGTGGTTGGAGAATTTCAACTTCTTTGTTGTAGAAAACTTTGTCTACCTGGGAACGGAGTTAAAAACGAATTAAAGTAAAAATCACGCTTGCAAATCGATGCTACTTTCGGCTCAGCAAGCCAATTAGAAGTAGAACCTTCTCCCCAAGTATGAAGAAAGAAATCTATAAGTCGCTGATAATCTCGGTGCTGCTGTATAGCGCAGAAACGAGAACAGCGACAACTGCGGTTATAGCATTTCTGGGAGTGTTTGAGAAAAATATTGTTTTTAAGATTTTTGGGCGTATTAGAGTTGGCGATACACGAGCTGTATTAGCTATACGATGAGGTTGACAAAGTCCAGGGAATAAATTCCAGCGGTTGCATCATCTTATCCGTATGGACAGGCTAATCCCAGAACTAAGGGTTTACATAGGGAACCTATGAAGAGAACGTCCGTCAGGACGACCAAGCATGCGTTGGAAAGACTAAGTCTGGAAGTTGTCCGCAAACTTGGTATTAATAACAATTGGCAAACAGCGCGCACTGGACTATAGCGGCTGGTGCACCTTTCTACGTGCAGTCTTGACCATTAAACTTTTGTAGGGGAACATAAATATGTAAGTATGGAAAACAGTAGTGGCACATTATGCTCCCATTCATATACGAGTATATTGTTCAAATAGAGACCTTTCCTCTGTACTTGTATACTGAATAGATCGCAGTTGAGAACACTGTTTACAAAAGTCTTCCTTGTTGAGAGATGACATCATCTAACACAAGTAATTAAACATGAACATTATTTTCAGTGTAATTGAAAACAATTTAATAAATATGAATACATACATACTTGAATGGGATTATAAATTTATATTGTTTTTGTTTGCTTGACTCTTAACAATAGCACTTCCTTGTTTACGTTCATCCACACGTTCCGCTTACAGGGTGTTTGAAAATGTTTTGCAAATTTTTTAATGCTTATCAAGAACGTTTTTATTGCTCTCAACAGCAAACAGCAAAGTATTTGAATGACATGACAAAAAATTTGTATCTATGAGCGCTGCTTATAAAAACGTTTAACTCACCCAGTTTTCTATAGATAAACTTGTCCAGTTTTGTTTGACGATTTTGTCATATTGTAGATAGGTTGCTATACTATATATACTACGTATTATATTTTTTTGAGCAAATATGTCTGGACGCCAAATAGTATTGAACGAGACTTCGAAGTGTTCGGTTGTCTAAACAACTTAATAGAATTTCGTGATATTATTCAATTATTTTGTGTTGTTGTTTATAGTAGTACGCTGAAATATGTGGTTAATATTACTGGTGCTCAGCGTTTCGCTGCTCTACTATTTTATACAACGCGTTTATACGTACTGGGAACGAGAGGGTATACCGCATGAGAAGCCCGTAATACCATTTGGCACGCTCGATCCGGTGCGACGCCAGGAGCGTTCGCTGGGTCTGATTATAAGCGATGTGCATATGCGTTTCAAGGATAAAATCGTTGGAATCTATATGTTCTTCCGACCGGCAATACTTGTGCGTGATGCAGAACTTGCACGTAAGATTTTGATTACGGATTTTTCAAGTTTCCATGATCGTGGCATCTATGTGGATGAAAAGCGTGATGAGATCAACGCCAGTCTATTTAATATGCGTGGTCAGCAGTGGCGTACACTGCGCAACAAATTGACGCCCTCGTTCTCATCTGGCAAACTGAAGGGCATGTTCGAAACAATCGATGAAGTGGGCGATAAATTGGTGCTGCACTTGAATAAAACGCTGGCAGAGAAGCCACAGGGCGAGGTTTTCGAAATGAAAGATCTGCTGACGACGTACGTAAATAAATAGAATAAACATTTTAAATAACTGCGAAATCTATAATTATCTTTTTGCCAGTTATGCCATCGATATCATAGCATCTGTGATTTTTGGTTTAGATGTTGACAGCTTTACAAATCCAAACAATGAATTTCGCATGGTTAGTAAACAAATCTTTGAGAATCGCAGCATACCCGCTGCAATAAATAATGTAGCAACTCTCATATGCCCACCGTAAGTAGTGTACTTCAGAAAATGCCTAACACATCTTCTAATTACATGAAAACTCTACATAGAATATCTGCCTTACTGCATCGTCTCGGCTACAGAGATCCACACCTACTTCGTCTACGTGATGTAGTCAAGCGAAATGTGCTTTATCGCGAACAAAATAAGGTGGTACGCAAAGATCTATTCCAATTGCTTATAAAATTGCGCAATAGCGGCAAAATTGGTGATGATGATGATGCCATTTGGGATATTGAAACTGCTGCTGAGAACTTGAAATCCATGTCAATTGATTTGCTAACAGCGCAGGCCTTTGTATTCTATATAGCTGGCTCAGAGACTACTGCCGGCACTTCAGCCTTTGCGCTTTATGAGCTATCCATGCATCCAGAGCTGTTGAAACGTGCACAAGATGAAGTCAAACAAGTGCTGGAGAAACATAATCTAAAACCAAATGATAAATATACCTATGAGGCAATACAAGATTTTAAATTTTTGGAATGGTGTGTTTTGGGTAAGCATTTTTTTTTTTTATTTTTATGATTTGACATTATTCTTTTAAAATATCTACTTCGCTTAGAAACAATACGCAAATATCCTGGTCTACCGTTTCTCAATCGCGAATGCACTCAAGATTATGATGTACCCGATACGCCTTATAAAATAAAGAAAGGTACACCGATTATCATCTCACTGCATGCCATGCATCGTGATCCAGAGTATTTCCCAAATCCAGAGCAATTCGATCCGGATCGTTTTGATCCCGAGATTATGAACTATAATCCCACAGGTTATTTGCCTTTCGGTGAGGGACCCAGACACTGTATAGGTAAGTTTAACTCAAATGGAAGTTTGGTAAACCATTTCAAATAAAAACGCAATTTCACTTTGCAGCATTACGCATGGGTAAAGTTAACACGAAGGTTGCTCTCGCCAAGATACTGGCCAATTTCGATATAGAGCTCAATCCGTATAAGCAAATAGAATTTGTTTTCGATTCAGCACCCGTGCTTATAGCCAAGGATGGTCTCAAGTTGCGATTAAGCAAGAAAAAGTTTTAAATAAACTATCGTCGCAATTCTTTATTTATAGTATTCTGTACATGTATCTACAATATAATAAATAGTATAATTATACAATATATCTGACATTGTAGATTTTTGTAAAAACGATTGTTTCTGTACAGCAATTGAAAAGAATGATGGTGGAACAAGTTAATCTATATATAAATAGGCAAGTGCATTCATTCATACACTTTGTAACCCATTTAAACAAAACATATTTCTACCACTGGGAGAACTTTAGTATGTATAAATCGTTCAATAAGGTCGGCGATAAATTGAGAGCAAAATGAAAAAATAAACTTTGAATTCTTAATATTGTTAGATGCGTGTAGTGCGGACTACATAACAGGTGATCAAATGAATGTGATAGTTTTACCATTACAGATATCTCAGCTACTATCAGATATATTTATGTTCAAGGCATTCTTCCTTGCTCTGATTTCGATCCGAAAAATTTGATCGGAATGGATTCTTCTTAGATTTTTTGTGCCAAATAGATTTTTTAATTACAATCATCACACATAATTATGAGCAAAAGCAAATAAAGCAGCTAAAGATTTCCACCCGTACATGACAACACAGAAGTGGACTGCTTCTTGTGGTTGTATTTACTCGTATAACTGCATATTCACCAATTTAACTTTTCAAGTTTGGTGACTCAAACTAACATTATATTTAATTGGAAAAACCATGCAAAAAAGGCTTTGGCTGAGTTTTATTTTTTTGTGCGGAAACTTTTTGGGAATCGAGAGAGTTGCTACTTTCGTTAAGGTGCTTAATGAATATCTTTAGACATAAAATGGTATGGAATAAAAATTCATTTTTTGCATTGTAGATTAGCACTCTAGGGCAAATGGTTCCACCAAGTAATATCAACCATTGAAAAGCGTTTCGAAGAAAAGAGACAAGTCAGCATGCTAACTAATTAATTAGAAGTGTATGTGCCAATTTTCAACTGGATCGTATAAAAATTGGTACCCAAAAAAATGCGCAACAACATCCAGATAGACAGACGGACATAGCTAGATCGACTAGTCTCGTCGAGCTGATCAAGAATGTGAAATGGTATTATCAGTATGTCTGAAAGTTTGTACGATGCATTAAAGGTGGCATCGTAGACCCCATAAAGTACATACATATGTATATTCATTGCTCAGCTCGTCAAGCAAAGCCAATCTATATAAAACTCCGGTATACGTGCCGTAACTGTGTAGGGCAGAGTGACTAAATCCAATTCTTGACCAACAAAACATTCCTCCGCCCCTTTAGACCAAACTTTATCAAGACAAATTTCTTGCACACCAGTCCATAATGGGTTAAAGAAAATATTGCAAAAATAAGTCAGCAACTAAGTATTTATAAAAACTGAACTTGAAAATGATTTAAAAACACATTTCGATTTCTATAGAGCCAAACTTTCATCCAGCTGGTAGAAATTATATAGTTTTTTTCCCATTTACAACGCGTATGTATATAGAGAAAGACAACAACTACAAAAACAACAACAGATTGAAATACATTAAGACGAAAAAAACAAAAAAACAAACAAACGAACAAAAAACATGTATTTCTGATAATAATATGTCTGCTCTCATATATTGTAGAATAAATTATCAACGACAGCGTCGACGCTAAAGTTGGTATTGGTGTCTTGGTGTCTTGGTGTCTCTGTCGCCGGCGACTTTATCAGCAAATGAATTCAAGAGTGTAAAAGAGATAGAGCATATATAAGAGAGATCAATCGATTTGTGCTAAGAAACTACAAAAAAACAGAGATAGTAACGCTCGATGCGCAGCTCAGCATCACATTTCGATTCGAAAACAGACTTGCCGCGGTGCTAAACGCTTCTACAACAACTTCAACGTTGGCGCTGCAAGAATGGCTGAAGTAAAGTAGTCAAAAGATTGCAAAAAACCATACAGACATATTAAGATACAAATACAGCGAGAGAGAGAGAGAGAGAGAGAGAGAGAGAGAGAGAGAGAGAGAGAGAGAGAGAGAGAGAGAGTGACAGAGCCAGAGACAGAGAAAAGGCCAGTGGCAACAGACACTTTAATGTGCGCACATTAAGACAAGGAGGATAAAGTATAGAAAATCAAAAAGGAATAAGCAAAAGATACAAAAATTGTAAAGCGAAAGAGACAGCAGGCAAGTCTGGAATTTTGATGTACATGTGAGTGATTACCAAAAACAAAAAAAAAAAACAAAAAAACTACAATAAACTAAATGTGTACTACGAAATGCAATCTCAAGCATCGAAACAGTCTTGAAACGCATGTGAAACACTGAAGACGGATACGCGCACGCAGCTTGACGACAAACAGCCTCGAGATATCATCAGCAGCAGCAACTCACTAACTCAAGTAGCAACAGATAGCAACAAAATCACAACGAACAAAAGCTTTCCAAAAAAACAAAAAAAAAAAACAAATTAACAATCACATCAAAATATGTGGCTGCTCATACCAATTTTGCTCTATTCGCTGACATTTTTATATGTGCGGCACGTCTACTCGCATTGGGCTCGCAAAGGATTCCCAAGTGAACGCACTGCCATCTCATGGCAGTTCCTAAATCAGGTTTATCGACGCGAATTTCGGCATGTCGCGGCCATTTGCGAGGCCTATCGCGCTGGACGCGAACAATTATGGGGCATCTACTGTTTTTTTCGTCCGATACTACTGGTGCGCGATGTCAAATTGGCGCATACGATCTTGGAACAATCGAATGGACATTTCAATGGCATCAAATGGGACTATGTAAAGGGCTACCGACGTTTCAATCTGATGGAGAAAATTGCGCCAATATTCAATCGACAATATTTGGAGAGCATGTATCGCAATATAACCAAAGTAGGTGATAATATGATTGAACATTTGGAGGAACTAATTGGTGTAACTGATGCCGCAGTGCAAGTGGATATGCAGCATTTACTGCGTGTGTAAGTGTGAAATATTGTATCTATAATACAAACAACAAATATTAAAAAACGTTTCATTTTTATCTTAGTTATGCCATCAATATTATAGGCAATTTAGTCTATGGGCAGGATGTGAACAACTTTGAGCAGAGTGAACATGTGTTGACCAAATATGTGGAGCGTGAAACAGCACAGTCAGGCATACAATCATTGTAAGTAGTAAATCTGTACTTTTAATCTACGCCGACATTTGATTACAATTAAAAATTCTACTTCATCTTTTCACACACTCAGCACACTCAGTCGCCTGCCTAAAAAATCTTCGCTCACCTATAGATTACGTGATCTCATTAAGAATGCCATTGAACAACGCGAGCTGGGCAGCATCACGCGCAAGGATATACTACAGCTACTGATTAAATTTCGTAATGGCAATGAACTATGCAATAATAATACTCAAAAACTTAATTGGCATATTGAAAATATCTATGGTAAGCAATATGCAACAGTTTAACAATCATCGAACTTATTCAAAAACAAGCTACTTTTTATAGAACACGATAAGCTACTTTCAATTAAACGCGTTGCCAAAGTAGCAGAGGAACTACTTAAAATGTCCTTGGATACCATAGCAACGACAACAACCTTAACGCTCTATGAAATACTTAATGAGCCCTTGATACTCGAAAAGATACGCGCGGAGATTAAAAATCTCTATAGTGAACAAATGACACCAATGCAGTTGACATTGGAACATTTGGACTCGATGAAGTATATGGATATGTGCATTATGGGTAAGTCTTGGTTAATGTTTGGAACATCGTATGGGACTCATAAAATATTGGCTGACATTTGGAAAGTCAATGAATGCCATGCTCCGAATTTAACCACATACTCTGGCTCTGGCTCAAACGAATTACCATTTAAGAAATGAAGGAATGAAGGAAAGGTAATGCTATTAACAAATTTTTTCACAATGGTAGGTGACGAAGGGAAGTGGGAGGGATAGAACTTTTCAATACATTTGCAAAAGCTCAATTGTCACTGCCCAATATAGCCAAAAGTCTTAAATTAGTAGGCAACCCTTTCTTAACCCAGCCAATATGTTGAACTTTCTTTTGCTCCATTTTCTAACTTTCAATCAAAAATATGATCAAAAGAAGCTATTTTGGAAGTGCAAACAAGCTTAAACCGGTTTTGGTTCGATCCTATGTTAAGTTTTAGAAAAGTTATTCCAGGGAGTTCACCAAGTCTTAAAATTGTGCTGAATAGAAACATTTTTTGACACCCAAGCACTACAGCTTCTAAGTTTTATATCATAATAGGTGAGTAATAGTGCCTTTCCATTGGGCCCAAAATTCTTTGCATTCACATTCCCAACATTACATCTCTTCAAAAAAACTGTTTTGTTGTCGTTAACATGTGAGTGGCAAAATAACATTCTTGGTACTTGTGGGAAAATGTTCACTAAACATGTGGAGAATGTGAAGAACGTCGGCCGGTGAAAAGGCCCAATAAGTTCTGGCACTTTTTTTGTTGAACCAAAGAAGTTCGCTTATATAAACAATTTCAATGTAAAATAGACATAATTCAGTAGGCCCAAAAGACCGATATGAGGAGAAAAAAAAGCTGTCAGACAACAATAAAAAAAAAAACAAATTTTGTGACTCCTCTAAACCGTGCGAGGCGCTCTAAACTTTCAAATCTTTTTTAATGATTTATTTTCAATTTTTCAGAAACGCTGCGCAAATATCCGCCCATACCAATAATCGAACGTGTCTGTCGCAAAACCTATACACTGCCAAATAGTCGTTTCACCATTGTAGAGGGCAAGACAATAATGGTTCCCGTCTTAGCCATACAACGTGATGAGAAATACTTTGCCGAACCCATGAAATATAAGCCAACGCGTTTTCTCAATAATCAAAGTGAACAGCTAAAACAAGCCTTTCTAGGTTTTGGACTCGGTGGTGCGCAATGTGTTGGTATGCATGTTAAATATTTCGATTTAACACAAACTTTGTCATCTTTCTCGCATTATAGCACAAAACTTTTCGAAAGTGGTCATTAAGCTGGCGCTACTTAAACTGTTGCACAACTTTGAACTGGAACTTAAACTGAATTCCACAGCACTGGAAATTGTACATCAACCAGCGCCCTATATATGCACAAAAGATGGTCTTCATATCAAGTTAAAACATACACCAATAAAAGCAAAGTTTTATCTCTAAAAAAAAAAAACATATAAAATGGGTTATTTTATTACCAGCTAAAGAGCCGAAAATTATGCAATACAATTATGCAGTGTAAATAATTAGCGGAAATTGCTATTATGGGCTGGCAATGCGCTCAGCGCTTAATCCTAATTAAATTTACACAATTACCACAATTTATGCGCTACTTTTATGCATCCGCGTATCCTAATTTATCCGGATTTCATAAATTTACCCTTTTTATTTGCGCAACACCTAAAATTATGCTATAAATAAAAACCGCTAAGTTATGACGGTGCTCATGTGCGCTTCGTTAACTCGAAATAAAGGGGCGTCCGTCCTATAGCACATTGTTATCCACTCCACTCCACAACTCAACTCGTGCTTTTGTTTATACTTCATGTTTAAAAATATATACATACATACTTATATAATAAGGTAAATTTCTTCTAAAGCCACAGCTACATATATATACATACGTACATACACATCGCAGGCTTTGTGCGTTTAGCGACGCGCATCCTGCGACAGGATATTGTATATACGCGTGTCAATTTACCAGAGTTACCATTGTTTTTAGCTTAGAAGCTTCCGGCGAACAAGGTGACTGACTGACTGACTGACTGACTAACTGACTGTCTGAATGGCTGCTATCGTTCGTTGCATAGTAAATTTGCTCTATCCATTGCTATTTTCTCATCACAACATAAAATACAATACAATCAAGCTGAATTGTTGTCGCTTTGAGCAATGTTAGGATAATCTGATGTCACGGTTGCATTTTTGAAGTGTTGGGTAACGCATAAAGTTAGCTATGAAAAATAATTGGATTTACAAATGAAGTATAAAATATATGTAAAAAGGTGCTGGTAGTGGGTGAATATCTTTAATTTTTGTTTTTAAGTTGGCGGAATATCCTACATGAAAAATTCCACGTCGATCGCAAATATACAATTGACCTTGTGCACAAACTGCATGCATGAGAGAATGCCTTATATAGGGGGTTGGCAAGTCATGAGCAGGTTACAGCCGAACATTATTTTAATCAGAAAATCGTGTTTCGAGAGAAAGCTTTTTTTGGGGCAATGGGTTTGTGCGCAATCAATATTGACAATTCAGAATTAGGGAAAATCATCAAGCATCCAGAAAATTTCGACTATTTTTTTTTTTGTTTAAATCAATGGCGAAAATAACCTGATTATACCTTCACAAACGCGGATGACATTGATTCGGACGATATGTAGTTCCAGGAAAATGGCGGTACATGCTATACTGTCCATAAAACCAATTATTAACTAAGTACATCTTTAAATTAATCAATAATTTGTCCACCGAGATCGATATGATTCCATTCGATTACTTTTTATCTGATTATGTTAAGTTATTGATATACGGTAGTGTATATAGAAAAGATATATAGCCCATCAACAGAAGATATATAGCCCATCAAGTCTTCTCCGAAGACTTCCGGCAAACAAATGGTCGAGTACCACTCAGAATTGACCGTCCTACGTTGCTCAAGCGGAACAGTGGCCACATGACCCATTCGGCCGAAGAAACAAGCGATCATCTGCTTCGCTGTGCTTCTTCCATGAGCAACTTTTGTTGGATTTGGCTCGAATTGGAATACCCACACGGTCGATTGCAGTTTTGTTTCCGGCTCATACACATATATCCATGATTCGTCACGATTTTATACACGTATTTTGAAGCACCACGGTCGAACTTTTTAATCATTTCCTTACACCAATCGACGCGAGCCTTTTTTTACCGATTGATAAATTATGAGGTATCCAACGAGAGAAAATTTTTTTTACAGCTAAGTGTTCATGCAAAATCGAATGTATATGACAATGGACACTAATGCGCAAGGATGCGTCTATCTCACGATATATCACATGACGATCTTGCATTATCAGTTTACGCACTGCAGCGATGTTTTTGGGTACAACAACCGATTTTGGACGATCTTCACGGAATTCGTCGGCGACCGAACTACAACCACGATTGAATTCACTACATCAGCGATATACTGTGGTTTTTGATGGTGTTTTATCGCCATACGAACTGAGTTCATTGACACATTCTTGTTGAGATAATCCACGTCGAAAGTTGTGAAAAACAATCCAACTAAAACCTTCTCTTGAAATTGCTTTTCTTAACTCACTGTAAACAAAACAAATAGCAATTGTACATCAAAACTTTGTGAGTACGTTTATGCCAAAAAATGTCAAACTTTATGATGGTGTTGCCAGATTTTAGCTTTTGACATAAGTTTTGCCAGTTCCCGAAGTATAAATAGCACCTCTCGTACTACCTATTGGGAAAAAATCAAATAATCTTCTGAAAGGTTTTTATATGCAGAGGAGCACAATATATTTTGTACAAAAATGTGAAAGAGTTAAAAAAAAATGTCAGGATTGAAAAAAAACACAACTTAGTCTCTTTCTCTCGCATACAACGTGTTTGTGCCGCATAACGAACGGTGATATAATTTAACTATTGGTCTCACTCTCTCTCTCTCTCTCTCTCTCTCTCTCTCTCTCTCTCTCTCTCTCTCTCTCTCTCTCTCTCTCTCTCTGAACGACCAGAGGCGCGTAACACAAGTCGATAGGGAACTGCAGTAAATATATGAGCTGTACGCACATAACTAGATAAACTGGCCAGAGAGTGTACAACTGGCGACATTTTTCCCAGTAAGGCTACTTGCAAGCTACGGATCACATGAACATCGAACTGTATAGCAAAAAACATGGTAACATACACAAAATTAACACATCTAAACACATCTGGCTGAATTGCAGGCATAAAAGAGCAATCGCACTGCTAAAACAGAAAAGATCACACATCTAAATTGTGGTAGAAGCGTTTACGGGTCACTCTGTTATAGGTAGATAAGCCACAAGGCTATGTGTGTTAATTCCCAAGCCTTCTGCAGAATTTGTGGGAATGCCGAAGCCCTCTAAGCCCTCTAAGATAATCTTACAAAAATATTTGTCAAACAGTTCAAGTATTTATTGAAGTAACTGGTACAGCAAATTGGTTCACAATCGGTCAACACTGGCCTAAGTGACGGCAAGAGTTCTATACACACTGACCATCGCAACCTAACCTAGACACATAGTTTAGCGTTTTTTTTTTGTGCGACGGCACAGACCTTCGAATTTTTCATTGTTTCAAAAAGATCTGTTTGTATTGGCGCGTACCGTATTTCCTAGGCTCAATAAGTGCATTTCGCTTGTGACGACCGGTAGCCTTTTGAGTTTCAAATTGCATAGTACTAAATTTAACTTCTATCGAATTAAACACATTATCAGCTATTTATTTGTAATTTATACTTGCCCAAAATTCAACAATTATTCTAATTGAAGCATCATATTCATTATAATCTAGTTTATTATGGTTGATCATTGAACCAAACCAGGCATAATAATTGAACAGCATTCACGTGGCACTTCAGCAACAAATAATGCTTAAATACAAAACAAATACAACTGATTAGCTGTTAAACATTTGCGCAAAATCAAACAACAAATATTTAATGAATATTTTGCATTATATATCAAATGAAAATTAATTGGCCACATTGGACGACCACAAATTGTGTAACCACAAAAGCGAACGAGGCTAATAGCTCGGAAACTCGAAACTGGCCAATACAAATGGCAATCACAACAACAACAACAACAACAACAACAATCACACAAAATATCAAAAGGAGCAACAACTCAAACAGGACAATAAAGCTTAACAACACAGCACAAGAAATTGAAACTAGACGATGCGTAAATACGGGCGTAATTGTCTAGACAGAGTTCTTGTTCTTGTTCTTGTTCTTCTGCTTTGGCAAAATGTAATGAGTTAGAAATTACGCAACGTAAGGAATGCTTTGGCATCTGCGGTTGAAGTCTTCTATAGAATTACAAAGACAAATATTAATTAAGCATACACAGCGGGACAACGTAATCATATGGTGAGTGACAATAGGTGTTAAATTCGATTGAATTGAAATAATTTTGTATGTTTTTGTTGGTACTAATAATTACAATTTAGAAATTCTGCTATAGAATGTTATTATTTTCACAATCAAAAATTACTTTGGCATAGTAAAATGAAAGTGTAATATCGCCGGATGCTGGAGTACAATGTTCTTCAAATTATAAATGCCGAAAATGCGAAATGTCAAGCAAATTATTATAGAATTTTAGTCTTTAAATATAACTATCCGTTTTTGATTTAAGTTGAATCATTTATGAGGTGTAAAAAACTTTGAAAATATTCCATTATTTAGTTGCATTTCAAGTCATTCATTCATCGTCGCTTTCCACTGTACTATTCTGGAAAAATCGCTAGTTTATACATATTCAAACGTTAGTGCTGCGAAACATTATAATGCACACATTACTTATTTTGATGACTCTAGTATGGTTACCATTCATATTTGAGTTAATGGTGGGGTTAACTTTTGATGGAAGGCGGGCTAGGCTTGATCATCGCAGTGTTCTTCTGCCTTATTTCTGTTCATTTGAGAGTTGAGTTAGTTGACTTATTACTTATATAGAAATAAAACTACAATCGACTTCGACATACCCTGTACTTCGTCCAAAGCTCTCCATTGCAAACATAGATATGTTTGGGGACTATATACAGATCTAGTTACACCAAATTTGGTCTCTGTAACTTAATTAACAACAAAAATAAAAAATATTTCGTAAAAACTCAAAAAAGCGATTAGGTTTTAATGGGAGTAGCAACCCCTGACACGTTTATTTAATACGCTTAAAAAATCTGCGCACTAAATAGATAAAGTAATTTAATACATTCAATGATCAGATAGATATGGTGCCCTGTATTTGCACAAACTTAATATGTATACCCTTTCACCTAAATACTAAAGGGTACAAAAAGAACAATCAGGAATCCAGGAGGATGTACATAGGACGCCGAGTTTAATGACAAAGTTAGTCTTCATTTTTGAATTATTTGAATATGAAAATGTTACGCTAAAATCTCAACATTTTTATCTATAACTCATTCTCTTGTTAATATAGATATGGAATATCTAGATGTATATTACAAGACAAGCAGGCGCCGTAATATGGAACAAAATGAAGCTTATCGTTCCAATAACCTTTAATTTTTTCGTTTTTATCAGATATTATACTGTATACTAGCGCTTCCGGCGTGCGTTGCTCAACGTCGCATCTTTCTTTTATATTATGGCACCACCAATTTTCCCTATATATCTTATTTTTCACGGTGTCCTCTATATACAATATGTACCAAATCTCATCCGAGTTGTAACTTTTTATTTTTTTTTTTATATGGGACGTAGTACCGTGGATCGTGGTACTTTCTAGTGAAGCTTATTTCAACCGGTGCGCTTTACATTTTTACTAAATTTCATCCATCAGCGTCAAACAGTGGCGAGATATAACAAATTTAGTTGTTCTCTCATATCTCTCTCACCCACTGTTCGAGTGGATCCTATTACTCCCGATGCCCTTTACCATCCATCTTATATATATCTTTATATATATCTTATCTTATCTTATCTTATCTTATATATATCTTTATCATCCATCTGCGTCGAATAGTTGCTGAGATATAACGAGTTTATTTATTCTTTTATATAAGGGCGTGGCACTGCCCATTTTTTCAGTGGAGTTTATATCTACCGGTACCTTTCACCAGATTTCATTAAGATGAATTCTATAAGGGGGGCGTGCCACCATTGCCATTTACTTATGTACCAAATCTCATCCATCTTGCTAAGATATAACGAATTTGAGTTTTCTTTTATAAAGCGGGTGCGTATACCTAAACATACCTTCGGAACTTGGCAATCTTTTTGTGAAAACCAATTGAAAATCAAAGCAGTAGTTTCTGAGATTGAAGGAAACATATAGACATGATCGGGATAAGACTTTAATTTATATACATATGTATATATAAATTAATATCAAAATTAGCTACAATTTTTTTTTTTGTCTCCTGCACCGATAAGTCATTCTTTTGTTAAATTTTGTGTTCACGACATAAATAAAAATAATATGGTTTCCCGGTTCGGTAATAGTACCAATCGGGTAAATTCTTTAGACATTTTCTCAATTAATTTTCACAAGCTTGAGGCGTACACATACTAACTAAATTATACGTATGGAAAATACGAGAAAGATTGCAGTAGTTGTTGAGTTATACAGGGTGTCCTAAAAGAAAGTTCACATTTGATTTGCTGATTGCGTGAACGCAAATATTCCGTGGGGCGCGGAGAGGGGGGGGGTATGTAAATCGGTAGCCTAGCTTTTAGGAATTATAGTCGCTATGAAGCGTTTCTTGGGAATGTTTCTGTGCGTTGTGCATACGTGAGTTTTACAAAAACAATAATTCAGCGACTGTAGCGCGTAGAAAATTCTGCAGTATTCGACATGTTCGTCATTTAAAAGATCCGCTAAGCCCCCGGAGACGCTGGAAAAATTAAAATCCGGGCGTCCAAGGTCTTCGAGAACATTCGAAAAGGTAGACAGTGTTACTCAGTCTGTTCGTGACAATCCTGACCTTTCGATTCGGTAGCGTGCTGTTGCTTTAAATGTGCAAGAATTAAAGCCTCAGGATGTTGGCAAATTGATCTCCATAAATTGGCCTCCACGAAGTCCCGATTTAACCACTATGGATTTTTTTCCTGTGGGGTTACGTCAAATCTAAAATTTACGGCAACAAACCGACTTCCCTGGCACAATTAAAAGAATATATCCGTCACGAAATGGCAGCCATCACGGAAAATACCTGCCAAGCCGCCATAGGAAATTTTAGTGCTCGATTAAATGAATGCCGTGGATGCAGCGGTTTACATTTGGACAATATCATTTCTAAGAAATAAATTCCCAAAGTGTGTATTTTAATATGTAATAAACATTTTTTCAATAAACTACTTACTTTTTTTTATCGATTTGTTAAATGTGAACTTTCTTTTGAGACACCCTGTGGACTCACCCACGGGACTATTTTGAATATTGCCACAAAATTTGATCAAAATCGGTTGAGCGGTTTCGGAGTCTATAGCGAACATACATACATACTTTCATTTATATATATATAGAAGATAATAAAGCAGTAATAAAATTTTAGAAATACCAACTCATGATCATTGGCCGCTTTAGCGCATGACTAGCTGGTGCGTCATCTAGCGTTGAGTTGAACAACATCTAGTTCGCTTGCTAGCGCTTATGTGAAATTGCGTGGTCCTCCCCACCTTCCACATACATACATACTTACATTTTTATATACATATATAAATCTTAGATTCATATTAATATTAATAAATAAAATTTCTAAAATAAAAGTAGCCTAAGTTACTCATTATTACATAAGCTATCTGCCAATGAAAGTCCCGCCAAAATCGGTCCAGCCGTTTCAGAGATTAGCCGGAACAAACAGACAGACAGACAGACAAAAATTGTAAAAAAATTTATTTTGGTATATGTACCGTGCATACACCCATATGCATTTAGTAAAAAGCGGGTATTTTAATATTACAAACCGACACTCCAATTTTATTTATCTATATATTCTGTTTACTGTTTCCACAAAAAAACTATTAAAATTGAAATTAAGAAAATAAATAAAAAAAACAACGATTTTTGAGACAACAACACGTAAGAAAATTGACTCCGAGAATCCAACTCAATACTAAAGACACGTGCCATTGATTTTGAATTCAAATTCGCAAGCAAGTGTCTTGAAACATTTTAACTTAAATATCAACAATAACTTTTGATTACAGTTGAGATGTACATATACAGTTACTCTATGCTCCACTTAGCACTGAAACGAAGTAGTAGTGAAGTAGTTTTGGGATAATAAAAGTTTATTTTGGTATTTTTTATGCTTCCAGCTACTACCGTTTGCCTTATTTCTGTGAACTATAATTGCTTGTACAATTTTAACAATATATTCTTGTTTTAAATTGCTTTAGAAAAACGAGTTAAAAAAAAAAATAGTAAATTTTAAAAAGAATTAACAATAAACACTGTGGCAACACTTACAGTACCACTTCCCGCACCAAGTGGCAACTCAAAACAACAAAACTCAGCTTTCATACAGACAAACAAAAGCAGCAGAAATGACCCACTTCGATGGCAGAAGTGTCGAATATAAATTGCATGAAAAATAGCTACGCTCATACGCTACACCATAACACACCCATACGCCCACTGTGGTGTATAGAGTTGAAGATTGAAGTGGTATGCATAAATGGGCTCTCACTCGCTCGAAGCGTTTGTTCCGTTGTCACTTAAACGACTTCTCATGCATACTGGAAGAAGAGTACTCAGCTATGTGCGTCCCATTGTCCTGGTTACATTTAAACATTTTCCATTGTGTATTAAGTGGTCAAAATGGCAACAAAAGTTCTCCAGAGAATGAAACAAAACAGAAACTTTTACGAAAACTTCAAAAGCTGAGTTCAGTACAATCCATTGCAGTGCAACATAGCGCGATATCTGCTTTTTCTTCGTTTTGTATACATATATTATTTTAATTTGCATGAAAATACTACACACACACACACACGCACACACGCACACACGCACACAGAGTTTTCTGCTTTGGGGATGCGCATAAATTAAGAATTATGGCAACGCTGCGCACAGTGTTGCTTAGATCTCGAGAGATTTTTGACATGAAAAATTTCTCAAGCGCTGAAAATGTAATTTCATGTAAATTTTATGTAATTGTGTGTTGATATATTTTGTGTAATTTGAGTTTTGCTGCCTTTACAGATCAAACTACTGGGAATTTGGTTTGTTGTGATGTTCATTTAAAAGTGATTTAGTATCTAAGTAAGAATTGAATGTAAAAAATTTTAAAATTTACTCACCATTTTGTTCTGACTTCTTTCTGCTTGTTACTCTACAGCACAAAGTTCGAATTTATCTGTAAATGAGATACATTTATTATTATTAATAATAAGATAACGTCAAAAAAACTGAACACAAAAAGTTTTTTTTTTTTTTTTTTTTATATAAAAGTTATCAGGCTGAGATGTTGTTGTGCTATGAAAAGTTCATTAACGCTCGGTTACAAAGTATCTTTTAGTTTGTAATTTAATAGTATTGTAAGTGTAAGTGAAAAATATTCAAAGCAACTAATACAATCATATACAACATCAACAACAAAAACTGAACGGCACAATCTGAACTTGAACCCTATTTAAACAAGTGCGAAGCCAAAGGTTATCGTCTCTGATTTTAATTAATGAACACTCATGGAATGCTGTTTGACTCATTCTTAAAAAATTTAAAAACATTTTGTGGAAATCTTTTTAAGATTTTACTTCAGTGGAACTGAATCTCTGATACCATCGAACGAAATTGTAAATTGTATTGCAACTATATAGCTCAATCAAGCTAGTGTGGAGACATTCATTGCTATTTAAGCAATGGACGTCGTATTGAAGCGTCTGCCCGTCACCATATTCATTTTAAAAGGGCTGATGACGCGGCAATAATAAAGTACATCACACAAAAACACAAAAGTGGGCGGTGTGTTTGCATGAAGTCTATCACTAACAGTAGAGTGGGAGATGACCAATGATATTTATGTGAAGCATCTATTTCGACATACCGATAAGAACGAAGTTCTTCAAACCTCTATCTCAACTTGGTATCACAGCAAAGATCGTTCGTCTTTGCATGATGACGCTATCACATACCCAAAGCGTCGTCAGAGTAGGAAAGAACCTCTTCGAACCCTTTGATACCAAGAGATGTTTCAGGCAGGGTGATGCTTTATCGTGCGACTTTTTTAATCTTTTGATGGAGTACATCCTGCGCCAGTGAAGGAAGGAAGTGATGCTATTCGCATATGCTGATGATATTGACAGCATCGGCATGAACGAACGGCGAGTTAGCAAGACGTTCTTGGAGATTGAGAAACAGTCACGTCTCATGGGCCTAGCGGTGAACGAGGATAAGACGAAGTGCGAGGACAAGACGTCTTGGACGGTCTGTGAGTATGGAGAACTTCAACTTCAATGTTGTAGAAAACTTTGTCTATCTGGCAACAGAAATTACGTCAGCCGAGAGATGAGACGAAGAATCACGCTTGCTAATCGCTGCTACTGCGGGCTCAGTAAGCAAATTAGAAGTAGAGCCCTCTCTAAAATAGAGATAACAAATCTAGAAAAAAAATTTATAAGACATTGATAATCCCGGTACTGCTGTATGGCGCGGAAGCGGAAGGACCCTGACGTCAATGGATACAGCGTCTTTTGGAGTGTTCGAGAGAAAGATTATTCGTAGGTTTTCTGGTCCTCTTAGAGTTGGCATCGAGTTTAGTACCCTTATGTACCACGAGCTGTATGAGCTGTATGATAAGGTTGATATAGTCCAGCGCATTAAATTCCAGCGACGCTGGAATTTTAATTTTTTTTCATCCGGATGAACCCCAAAGTTCGAGCACTAAAGGTTTACGATGGAAAATCTGAATTTGATTGGTGGATGGTGTCTGAGAAGACGTTCGAGCTTAAGATGGCAAGATCAGGTCTCTGATGACCTGCAGAAGCTCCAGATTGCCAGCGACTGGCGCATGCGCGCAGTAAACTACAGCGAAAGGTGCGCTTTCGAACGTGCGGCTTTGACCGATAGAAGGTTGTAGAGCCACCTAAGTAAGTATGTAATCTATTCATAATGCGACACCATATCCAATTTGTTTTAAGTTGATCTAGATAGTAGTAAACAATTTTTTCATACAAAAACACAATATTGGCCGATTGCATTGTACGGAGCTACGCCAAAATATGGGCATGGCATATCGATTTCATATACTTGATCAGGGTAAATAATATAAAAGTCCAAGTTTGGTGGTACTAGCTCTTCTAGTCTCGGAGAGCTGTTCTTTTCATACAGTCGGACATGGTTATATAACCTCAGATTATCCGATGTTGGTCTCGCACGTCTCCTTCTGCCTGTGGTATACATTCGCACAAACTTATTATACCCTTGTCACTTTGAAAACCGTTCATGCATAACCGTTCATAAATTATACAATATCCATTTTTGGAGTGGATACAATATCCAGTATGGAATGCATAAATAAGATAACTATTCCAGTTTTTCTATGAAAAATATTTAAATCGTAACAAATATATATTTGTAAATGTTTCTCAAAGTAGTAGAAAGCCAAAACGGTTTCGACGGAGTACATGCCAATAATTTTGGAGTGTTAAGGTGTTGTTTTGTCGCTACGATTAGCTAAACCATCGTTTGAAATATTACTTTTACCGGCAATGACGAGAAAAATCCAAATTCGTTATATTTTAACAACTACATATTTGAAGTATCGTTAAAAACGTCATAGACAGTATTACTAGCGTTCAGGAATATGTTGAAAAATGAAACACAAAATTCGTTATATCTTAGCAACTATTTATTTGAGGTAGAAGAATGATACTATATTTGGGACATAAGTAGATAGATAAGTAGATATCGGGAGAAACAACTACCACTGGCAAAATAGGCGATATTATTCCTCCAAAATGTCTGAATATATTTGGTGTAGATTGATGAGATTTGGTACATATGTATGTAAAAGTTCTGAAACAAATACGTGCTACTCGAAAGGTAGCCGCTGCTATGACCCATATAAGAGAAAACAAATGGGGAAGTGATAGCGCACGCCAGGCACGTTAATGGTAATTACTTTGAATGTGAATGTAACCGAGAAAATTATATAAACTTATTGAATCGTTTACACTAAATCTGGAATAAAAAGTTGCTGCGTCTAAAAATAGAGTAGTTCTCTTTTATAACGACAATTGATACGTTCAGCAATATCTTTTGCTGACTGATTAGTGATTATTGATTACTAATTTTTAAAATAAATCAACTCCGTCTACAAATGCTTGAACTCAAACTATTGAAAAATATCATTTCAGAGAGTGGAACCTCATCATCAGTTTTTTGTTTCATTTCTCACTTGGGTTTCATTGGCATTTCTGAACCTGCGTAAGGTATACGCATTGACTGTGTTATGGTGTATATATAGTATATGACGACAATCACACAGTCATCAAATCTCCGAAGTACTTCTGAATAAGAGCAGAGTATGAGAAAAAGCAACGCATCTATGAAAACACCTAGTATGCATTATATTAAGAACAGGTACACGGATAATGCCAGCATCTCTGCCAATGAGCTGAGAATGTAAGAGATGGGCGAATCAAATACGTCATCGAGAGAAATTATGATAAAGATCTTTAGGCCACTGCAAGACAGTTTCTCGCATGAAATATGTGCAGAAACACCGAAGCAGGCGGTAGGACCGCAGGGTCTCTCTGACCTAGTTGTAACCCTTGAGGAATCAGAAATGAAGAATAAATGAGAAGAAATCCAGTTGGAGCCACTATTCTATGTGACTGTGTAGAATTTTAAAGAACACGTTATTCGAAAACCCAAAAGAGATTCTTAAAGAATCTCTAGAATACGTTTTTCAATTTTGGATTGTCTTGAATATTACAAAACAATCCTGGAAAGTAGATTAAAAACTTAAATAAATAAATATATAACAAAAAATAATTCTGCAAGTTAGGATACCCTGTATCTTTTTAAGATTATTCAATAAAGATTTGTATGGGCGCTAAGTTCAATAGTGATCCGATCTGCAGCTATGTATAATATTATATGAGGATTGTTCTGAGATACACTAAATTTAACAATTTTGTATGCGGACTGTAATAGGATTGGCTACACTTTATCTGAAGAGGGAATAGGAAACTCTGAATAACCGAACTTGTAGACTTTATTTCTTACAGTCTTTGAGATCTCGTCATTCATACAGACGGTTAGATAGAGAGATAAACAGGCATTTCTACTATATATCTTAGACTTTTACTGCCGTTTTACGCTATGGGTATACAGGGTATACAAAATTATTGGTGGAAAACATGATGATCAATAAAATCAGCGAGGACTCATGTCATAACTCCTTAATAAGGGGCACTTAATACGATCACAATAAAAATGCACAGCTTTAGTGATAATCAATTGTAAATCTCGGTATACAGAACTGGAGATATCTGCAGTATTTCTAAATATGTTTTTTGTGAATTTCGTAAGTACAATTTTACCGGACTCATTATCTTAAATATTCAAGTTTTTCGGCATTAGTGCTGAGTTTAGTAGCTCATATGGGTTAGAGAGTCTTGCTAAGTGCGTGAATGTTTTCCGGCTTTTCACATTTTCCTTGAGTTTCGGTACATTATTATCTCATTAAAGAGCACATAAGACCGGAAGCTACAACGACAGTTATAAATTTTATACTACCTCATATACTACATACTACTTCTGGCACAGCCCATCTCATAACCTCCCAACCATTCACTCTCAAAGACAGAATACAGCTTAATTAAAAGTAAAATCAATGTCTATTTATGTGCAAAACTAGATTTTGGTATGGGAAACCGACAGAACAACAAAATCTGCCAAAAGATCTGTGCAAGCAGCCAACAGGCAACCAAGCGAAAAGTTAAACATAAACGGCTTACCAAAATAACAACTGCAAGAACCAAAACAATGACAACAACAAGAATGGAACATCCGTTTAAGACGATAAATCAAAGCAGCGAATGTTGTTAATTTTCCAAGAAAATAATATCTAAACATACTCATATGTACATATGTATGTATAAATATATATATGTACTCATCCCTCACACTTGCATTGCATCGGGCTTTGATTTAACTTGTGTATGCTACGCAAAGATACATGCATAAATACATGTATCTAGATACATATTTTGAACATAAAATAACAAACTGAATTTATGTTTTCACGGTGAAATGAGCTACACAAAACAAGCCTGTGAATGTGAACCAAGAAGATTCGAAGTAATTAAAAGCGCTTGGCGCGATATAGTACCTAAAGTGGAGTTAAACATGTAACGAGTACGATAAAAAGATACTTCGACTATGAATATTACACTGAAGCAGAAAATTAACATAAAATGCAAAGAATAATAATATATTTTATGCCATTTTCGGGAAGTAGGAAGCACATCGAATGTAGCACGTGAGTGCATCGCATTAAGGCATTGAGATACAAAATGTATCTTTATCTATTTATTACGCGGGAGTTTAATTTAACGTATTTCCGCTATTTTTGCAGCAGCGGAAATTGCCAAAAACAAATAAAAATCTTATAATTTATTTTTTTTTTTTTTGTTTCTTTATGCAAAATAAAATCTCAAATTCAAATTCGCTTATTTCTAAGCGTGTCTAAGGTGTCGGTGTCGTCGTCGTCGTCGTCAAAACGTCATGGCTACACAGCATACTCTGTTGTAAAAGTTTTCAGCTTGTAAATTTATTTATTACGTGCTCATTTCATTGTGTGTGTGTGTGTTCAATTTAATTTTTCTTCAAATTAAAATTCATATCGTTCACTTTTGCTTTTCTATACAAACACTTGTAGATACAATATCTTATGGTTTTCTCATTTTCATCTAGGCGATTGTTATGCGGCTTGTTTTACACTGAGTTTCATTTTAATTTAGCCGATTTTGCGTTTTGTGAAACTCATTAAATATAGCTTTGCTTTATTAATTTATGTGCAATCGTACACAGGTGTAAATTATTGTGTTATTATAAATTTATATAAATGCGTTACGTGTGCCTTACACACACATTCAGATTCGTATTTACAAAATGATTGTTAAGCTTTCGTGTATATTTAATTTGATTTTGCTTGATTTATGCAAAGTTGTAAAGTAAAGGCGGGGGAATTCGAGAAGGTGGATTGTTTGATTGCACTGAAGTTTACCACTTTTGAGTAAAATAATAACAAGATATATACAGTTCTTTAAGCCGAATATTGATGTAAATGACATCTTTATAAAATACTGATTACGTCTTTAAAAGTCTCAATTAATAATTCAATGAAATAATGTGGACTACGCATTGACAAGATGAATGAAGTGTTCGTATGCCGGCGCATATATGTACCTTCTAATCAAAAATTCCTGAAAATTTTCAATTAAACGAATCTCGCTTGAAATAATGTGAAATAAATATTTTCTCGTGGTTAATACAACTGCCAGACATTCTATCAGATGGTTCAGGCGATATAACTTGGTGTTAGTGTTTGGAAATTTTTATATTTTCATTAGGCTAGTTTGTCTAAAACTGTGAATTGCTAAGAAAATTTCATGTGCTGAAGAATGAAAAATTTGAATGAAAGCCTACAAAGCAGGGCATTGGAGCAATCTGAATTTTTCAGTTTCTCCACTACTTAAATATTTTGTGTTCCTCTCCACTCTGCTCTGCTCCGATTAAAACAAATTGTTGGTCCCCAATACGTCAAGTCAATTAATCGATTGAAATTTCTTCAAAATGCTGTTAAAACCGTTTCTTGCGTCGATTAACTAACTATCATTCAAAAGGACATATACATATACTAACATATACCTCAGCCAAAAAATATGAGCTATCAAATAGCTTTACTTCTCTTTTAGATATTGCACTGCCGATGTCAACACCAGTTTGGTCATCACGTTCGCCGATCGCTTTTTCACTAAATAATACAAAATATTTTACTAAAAGCGACAAGCTTTTAGCCCGCACAATTTTAACACATAAAAAAAATATAAAACATCAAACTTTTATTTAATAAAGAATTAAACATTTTTTTGGAGCAAGACTAGTTAAAACCTTGGAAGCGCTTCGCTCCGCTCCATGCTCCAGCAAAACTTGCCTGCTCCAGTGCTCCGTACACTGCGTTCCGTTCCAGAGCACTGCTACAAAGAGTTCAAATGGTGCGTCAGCGTGGTTGATGATTTGCCTCTTTCTAGGCGTCTATTCATTCGACTGACCAAAAAACAATGTTCTTGCTCGTCAAGGAGATAGGAACCGACCCTGAGTCTCGTTTGGATCGATACAGAGCATTATGCATACTACTTCTAGGCATGAGACAAATTTGAACGGGACTTGCTTAATTTTTGGAAGATATCGTCGCCTTGTACGCATCTTGACGCATCGTGTACGCATTTGAGCAACAACAACGTTAATATCATTGTGGAGGGCACTATTCTCAAAATCGGTCTATGACTAGTGTTTCGAAGATGTGAAGAGCAATGGAATATGTACACATATTCAACTAATGGGAACCAACTAATGGGAAATTGTCTGTTTTGAAGAAGACAAAATAAATACAAAAGTACAATTAAAACGATTTCGTTTTATTGAGAATTTCCTTGTACTTTTTGATCAAAAGTTATATATGTTTATCCTACTAATATTATAAACGCGAAAGTTTATATGGATGTGTGGATGTTTGTTACTCTTTCACGCAAAAACTGCTGAATGGATGTCAATGAAACTTTACAATAATTTAGCTCATATATCAGAATAACACATAGGCTATAATTGAAGATTAAATTAACGCATTTATTTAATTAATTTAAAACAAACACAGCGCAAACATTTTAAACACGTCCGCTGCTTTCACCCAATGGTTCCTGATAAGAAGCGGATAGCTACAAAATCGTCTAACGATCATGTGTTTGCCTTAAATGGTCATATGTGCGGGACGATATTAGAGAGGCAGAGAATGAAAGAAAACCGTTGGCTTTTTGAAAATTTTAATTTTACTTAATCAAATTTTTATTAATAGAATTTGGGTTTTAATGTAATTCAAAAATAAGCATTTGGTTAAAAAAACTATGCATGTACTACTATATGCCGCTTATCTGAATAAGTTCCAAAAATTGTTCTATAATTTTTATATATATAAAATGAAAATTTATATATGTATATATACGTATGAGAATAGGTCGTTAAGTATTTTTCACCCTCCTACCCCTAACCCACTATTTTTTATTCGCGATTTTTGTATTTATGTATGAACAATTTTATTACTCGAGGGGTCAACGAAGGAGGGATTCGCGTAATGCCAATCATAATTGTATGGGAGCAATACCTTCATTTCCACAAGTGTGATTAATCTGCTAATAAAAAATGTTCATATCAATTATCAAACCAATAGTTCTGAGAATAAGGAAATAGAAGTCATACGTACATACAGACAGACAGACGGACATGACTATAACGATTTACATTGTCGATTTTAATGCAAATAGCGAATAACAACAACTTTTAATAACACAGAAAAAATGTTAGCCGCATTTATACGTATTTGGAACTTAGCCACCAAACCGACTAATTTCCAAGCAGCGGTGCTGCTAGCCATAGGCGTAGTTTATAAGGGGATATTCCAACAATAGAGCCGGACTTGCATGAATGCAACAGATGTCGCATGCTTGGAAAGGTGAACGTGTTTGTGTCATTGGGTTTGAGCACAATCATATGATACACATTGTGTTTTTCCTGAGAAGCATGGCGTAAGAAGTAAAAATTTGCAATGTGCGGCCAGCATACTGATGCGAGCTTGTGGCTAAGTTCGAAAGACATGTACATGCGGCTAAACATATGTACATATATCTGTGTAAATAAAAGTTGTTGCTATTATTTGCTAAAGAACATCCCAAAAAGCGAGTTTAAAAAGTCTCTGAATAAATTGGTTGAGCATTCCAAACGTGGTATTGAGTTAAATCGATCGTATTTTGAATAAATATTAACTTTGAAACATAATATCATGCTTGTTATATTTTATAACTAAAAAGTTCGGTTATTTTTAGATCACACAGTGTATGTACATAGCCTTCCAGACTTTTTGGAGCCAAAGTCTTAGCTATAGTAGGCCTACCCAGAGAAATGTGAAGCATATGCATTGCCAATTAATAGGTTATTACGCTCCCTAATATAAATAAAGAAAATTAACTTTATAACTTCGTTGGACAATGCAAATGCAAATATTGTTCGGGTTCAGTAACAATTTGAGAAGATATTGGCAATCATAATTATGTGCTTACGCTAAGCTAAGCTTAAACAAATGATAATGTTGCAAGACTTTATACATAGTGTAAATATTTTCATTTCGAATTAGCGTTAAAACTTATTTCATCGTAATTTTGATGTACGCTTGTTTCAAAACTCTTCATTGCAATACAATGAAAACTATTATCTCAGTATTCCTCCAGTGACAGAACTTTAATTAATTTTAATTTAAACTCCCATCTCTGAATATGAATATTCAACTGCACAGCTAATAGACAGACGTAGCTCACTGTGTTTAAGCAAACGAACTTCAAAGATATCAAACCGCTGGCTGCGTTTAGTGCTATGAAAATAAACAAGAAATCATTCTAGATACTACAGAACAACAACAGAAAAATGTAACAACAACAAAAATAACAACACCGACAACGACTAAGCACAATAAATTCAAAGTCAAAGACAACAAAAAATAATGGGCACAGATACAAAAACCAATTTTAAACAGCTGCATGCATGCATATGTTGTGAGAAAGGGAAATATCTTGACTAACGTACAAGATGTAAGAGACAGATTCATTTGGTGTTGGCTGAGGAAAAGAACTCAAACAGCAAAAGCAGCAAATTAACTGCAAAGTAAGGCAAAATTTACAAGTATATCGTATAAATATTGTATATTTTTGCTGACAATTATTTATGTCATGGATGCAGCACAGATACAATAAGAAAATCAAGCATAAACAATAAGAAATAAGAACAAACGTTGACTTCGGTAGAACCGAAGCAATAATATACTTCAAAACAATTATGAAATAATATAGTATCTATGCAGCCTAACCTAAAAGTTAATTGTTTTGGCTGGGTTTATAAATAAAACTTTTTATTAGAAAGAATGTGTTCAAACAAGTGTTTCAAACTTAGCTACAAGTTCTCATCAGTGCGCTGGCCGCACATTTCAAATTTTGGTACTCATGTTATGCTTTTCAGGAAAAACGCGTTGTGTATCATGTGATTTTTATACCATTCACACATAGTGTGAAATGGTATTATCAGTTTGTCTGAAAGTGTGTAACGCATTAAAGAAGGCATCGTAGACCTCATAAAGTATATATATATTCTTGATCAACTTGACGAGACGAGTCGATCTAGCCATGTCCGTTTGTTTGTCAGTCTGTCTGACTGTCTGTTGTTGCGCATTTTTTGGGCACCAATTTGTATGCTATCCAGTTGAAATTTTGCATATACACTTCTTCTTATGGCAGTTTAATAGAGTATCAAGATTGTCCCGCCACGCCTACTTTTTGGGGTAGCTCCCATCCCCCTTTTCACGTTTTGTATGAAAAACAAATTCGGATCTCTAACACTCTCTGTGTATTGTTGGTACATGTGCTACAGAGGGAGTCTTTACAGAAAAGCATGATATACATATGTAGCAAAATTAGCGGACTGATGAGAACTCGTAGCTGTGTTCGAAACACATTTCCGCAGCTAAAACAATCTTTATAGCAAAATATTGTTATTATTGGTACTATCTTCTTATTAAGGAAATAAGACAGCTAAAATTCATATATATATATATATATATATATATATATATATATATATATATATATATATATATATAAATCGTAAAGTAGGTCGCTAAATAAAACTTACACTGTATTCTTTTTCTTCATATATACTTCGTTCAATGCCATACAGAACTATCCGAAAAACTGATAAAACGCATTTCACACAATATGTGTAGGGTACAAAAAATAAGAAAGCATTCAAACCAGCAAAAGCAAACATAAAACTCATCATTGCCTGTTGATGTTGCAAAAGAAGAAGTTGAGCTTATTTATTTTTAAATTATTTCAACTTTAACTCTCCTCGGGTATGAGTAACTATTTGATTTCCTATGAGTTTTAAGTATAATTCTTGTGGGTAACACATCCGAATGGAGTTTGTGGAAATAAGTAGGCTGTGAGCGCATTGCTTATGTAAGCCCATATTTTAATTTCTTTTCTTTTTTTTTATAATTTTCCATGTCAACAACTACTTGCGCTTCGTTCTTGAGCTTTGGTTGTTTGTTCGCAGACCCTGAAGTCATACTCCAAACACGCTGACAAACCAAATGCAGCTTATGTAAGGCTCTGTGCTGGGATGGCAAACAAACTTGAACTTTCATTGTTATACTCGTGGTAAGTTGATATAATATGGATATATGTCGCTTATGTGTAGATGTATGTCAGTCGAGAAGCTTAATGGGCCAGCGTAACTTGGTGCATGTTGATTTAGAAAATTAACCCAGCTGCCCTGAAGTTCTTCGCATCGTTTGCTTTTACCACAAATTAAGTTCACAAAGTGCATTTATAGAGAAAATACGAGCAGATTAATGTGTAAACAGTTTAAAAAAAAAAGAAAGAATGTATTGAAAAGAAAGGCTTACTCGAATGTATACTCGTACTACTAGTTCTATTGCTCTATATTTGCTGAACTTGCCATGAACTTAGAAACTGCTGCTTAAGTTGACTTAAAATTGTACTTCTCTAAATGTAAAAACCTTTTACTTATATATTGCCACACTTCATAAATATGAAATAGCATCAAAGGTAAGAAGATCACGAGCTAATGAATGAAGTTCAGATTAAATCGCTGTAAATCCATTTGCGAAATCCGGGTCATATTTTTCAAATGCTGCTAAAAAATGTCAGATCAGAAATGTTAAATGATTAAGTTAGGTTTTTGGCAACAAATTCTCATATTACATTTGTGAATTTTTATTGGCATAGTAAAATTTTTTCTGCGTAAATTGTCGATTTATTGCCAAATAAATGTCATTTATGGGAAACTATTTCAACGTAAGAAATGCTGATTCGACAGCGCAAATGGAAAGGTTTTTTACAACGTATTTTGACGGTGGATAAAAAGTGGATCCACTACTATAACTCGAAGCAAAGCCGAATATGCAAGGTTTCAAGCGCATGCTCTGTATTTGGCAAGCTCAGCTGTGGGTGTAGCGTACTATGAGCTGCATAAACCCAATAAAACAATCTCAATAGTCGATCACTGAAGAATAAACTGCTGTTAAAAGAAACACGATAAAGATCTACCTACCCACTGTATTCACCAAACCATGCTACTTCCGAGTACCACTTGTTCCGAACATAAACTTGGGCAGATTTAAATTTTCAACAGGGCGACGCTATAGCACGTACATCACATGATAACACAAATTTGCTGAAGGAAGCCTTCCTAAATCATATTATTTAACGTTTCCTGACTTTATTGTATGGAGTTTACTTAAATCCCACATCGCAAAACTAACAACCATCGAGAAAGAGTTTGGAATTGCAATCGTTGAAAAAATGCTTGACTCCGTGCTAGAGGCGATATTATTCTCACACATAAACAACAAAAATAGCAATGCACCGAAAAAGGATTTTAGCCACCGCAGATAGAAACTATTAATAGTTTTAAAAAATAAATAGTTCACCAGAAGAGTAAAGAAAGGGCTTTATGTCGCTGGAGACGCATGGAGGACTTTCAAGAGTGCTTCAGGCTGTTCACTTTTGGCTGCGTAGCCATTGGCAATGCCAATTTCTACTGGCAACTACCATAAGACGTGAACTTCGTTCATTGCAAATCGAACCCGGAGAAGAAATATAGTCGCAAAGGGCAGAATAATCTTCTGTACCACGAGATTAATTTGGTCAAATTGAGATTCCTTGTAAGTATTGTACCATAAACCGTGTGAATTTGATATGCTCAATGCGAAGTAAGTTTTACATATAATCTCGCAATCTTGTAAAAGAGAAAACCGGATAAATTTAACCAATTGGGCAAAATAAAAAATTAAATCAAAAATTGTCGATATAATTTTAGGTGACTTCGTTTGTGAAAATTAGAAACTATAACTTAGAGACAGCTGAAGAGTTTTCTTATGAAATGAGGTTGTAGAGAAGATTTAGTTGACTGGAGAGAAGTGCTCAATGGTTTGACTTTACTGAACATTCATAGGTATTTCGAAGTGACTGTAAAATTGACTGGGTTTGTGTACCCTAACTATGTGATCCCTTTTAAAAAATCAATGTGTGTTATATTATGACGGTCAAATGACGATCTAGCATCGCTTCAAGAAAAATCTAAACATTATGCGAATTAAAACTTTTGACAAATTTACCCAAACGAATGCTTAATTTATAATTTAGTATAAAAAAAAGGCACAAAAACATCTAGACAGACGGACATTGCTACATCGGACATCGCGACGTGCTGAAAAATAGCATACTCGTATTTAATATACTTTATGGGGTCTGCAAAATCTTCTTAGATACGTTACACACTTTCTCACATATTGATAATAGCATTTCACACTATGTCTGAATTGTATAAAAGTGACGAGCAACCAAAAAAAAAAAAAAAAAACAAGAAAAAACATTAACTTCGGTTGAACCGAAGCTCTAATACCATTCACACAAAACTTTAAACAGTATTGTGGGGGTTCAAATAGGGAGTGGTACACGCTCACTAGTAGATGTGTATGAAGCGATGTAGTAGATGTGTAAGATGCCGCCATATCGAATTTCAGGTTAATATTTATGTTTTCCATACAAATGCATAAAAGTGAACTGTGGGTTTATATGGGACTAGCTCAAAAAGTGGGCGGGACACACCCAATTGTCTATGTATGTTTAGCGGCTGTCTCTTAAAAGGCACCATATCGCATTTCAACCTAATATTGACTTTAATAAAAAAGTTCTTCTTACAAAAAGTCAAAAGTGTACCATAGGTTTGTATGGGAGCTACCCCAAATAGTGGGCGGGCCACGCCCGTTAGTCTATGTATTTTAAGCGGCTGACCAAAAAATGCACCACATTGCATTTCAACATAATATAGACTTTAATAAAGAAGTTTTCTTACAAAAAGTCAAAAAATGGGCAGTAGGTTTGTATGGGTGCTACCCCAAATAGTGGGCGTGGCAGGTCAATCTTGATATTCTATTAAACTACAATAAAAAGAAGTATATGTGCATAATTTCAACTGGATAGCATAAAAATTGGTGCCCAAAAAAATGCGCAACAACATACAGACGGACAGACAGACAAACGGACATGGCTAGATCGATTCGTCTCGTCGAGCTGATCAAGAATATATATATTTTATGGGGTCTACGATGGCTCCTTTAATGTGTTACAAACTTTCAGACAAACTGATAATACCATTTCACACTATGTCTAAATTGTATAAAAGTGACGAGCAACCAAAAAAAAAATTATAATAATAAAAGTTACATTTCTACGTTTCTAATGAATTGCTTACACAAATTATATATGATATCTCAAAAATATCTTTGGGGGTCCAAACGCCCAAACATGATGATTACGAGTTTCAGCAAGCGCTCGTATCGACTCGGCTCAAACGATTATTGTGCGTTCAGCTATTTTTTACAGCAACTCGCATGACAGCTTAGACACGACAGCTTATTTTTTCAAGGAACATTAAACAACACATATATTGATCGTACGTCAAAACATTCTGAGTATGTTTACGCTAAAAAAAAACTCCAACTTTTCAATTAAAACGACAGACGCATCTGGCAACACTAAGTCGAGGATAGCTATATAAATCGAGAAAAATCAGCTTAAAGCCCGGACAGACTAAGAAATTTATTATGGAAGTTTATAATATTAACTTTAAATCTTATTTCAAAACTAAATAAATCCTAAAAACATTATTTATTTTTTGAAAATTATCATAAAGTCAGTGTTATCAGTATTCTTAATATATTTTTGGGGAAAAATTTAAGGCGAGAGGAATAGATATGAAGGATTACACTTTCTCATAGGGCATAAAACCGCAACCGTTAACCTAAATTAGTCAGTATTAGAGTAGTTTTGGTATATTGGTTAACTAATGCTGTGCAATTTATTCGGATGTTGTGGGCATGAACCGTGTGGCAGCAAGTTTTGTTTTCGAATTTTTAAGTTGCATGACAAGAACAACATTGTAAATATGCCTCAGCAAACGTATTTACCGGACTCTGCTACTACCTGCTACTTTTTTCCGTTCGTAAAACTGAAAAGACCCATGAAAGAACGGCGTTTTGCTACGATTGAAGAGATAAAGACTGCATCGCTGGAAGAGCTCAAGGCCATACCAAAAAGCGAATATCAGAAGTGGTTCAAGGGGGATTAATTTGAAAGGGACAAAAGATATATTGATGAATAAATAAATATTTATCAGGAAAAATGAAAAAGTCACATTATTTTTAACAACAATTACGTTGGCAATAGTAATTATTCTTTTAGTTTTTTCTAGAAACTAGAAACCAATACCGAAATAAATTGGAAGCGGTACAGAACCTTATACTGAAACACACTTTACCATTACCGGAAACAAAACCGAAATACAAAACCACTACTTACTTGTGCATTTGGTAAGTAAATCTCTCTAATTTGTTTAGCTGATCAGTTTAAAGAGGGAATGAAATATTTTGCATCTTATAAAAAGTATTATAGATTTGGTTCTACCAAACTTATTGCAACGTTTTCTCTTGGTTTATTTTAAATGTTATTTTTCGAAACAGAAATTAGAAACACTAAAAAATCACTTTACTTTTTATTTGTATTTCTATATGAAAAAAACTATGAAACATAAATTTAGAAAGATAAAATAATCAAATACAAAATGTTCTTGCTTAATACTATTTTTTCCGAATTTCCAGCAAATGAGCAAATTCATATCTAAATTCAATTCAGTGTCTACTTTCTTATACACAATTTGTCATTAATCCAATGAACTTCATTTATAGAGCACTTTAAGCATAGCCATATAGCCCCAAACATAATTCTAACAAACTCTTTTAGTATCTCAACCACTCCCAAACTAATCAAATGTTAAATTTTTCTTTTTCGACTCTTTTGTTCGTTCGCCACATATTGTGCAATTTTCTGGATTTTTACGTTCTTTTTTATACAATATCTCTACATCATACAATATATACTTACATAGAAGCTCCCGAGGGCGCCTATAACATACTTTATTTGACTAAGTACGTTGCCGTGTAAGTGGTTGTATCTAGTATGTGTACGGGTATGTGTCTCGTATCCCTAACTAAAAACCGACAAGCTAACATACAAATACAAACATGCATGTACATCAATTTCCCAGCTATCTTGTCATTTGCTTGCCCATTGACTCAGTTCAACCCAAACCAAACCAAACCAAACGAAACCAAATCAAACCAAGTCGAGAGTAGCCAAAGCCAAAGCCACTGTCACAGTTTGTCTTTTCTGGCTGGCAGTCACTTGTTATAGCGCTACGCGAAATATGTGCAACACACAACTGAACGCCCCTAAGCTGCCCTATATGCTGAGCTTTACGTTTACATATTGCTGTTGCCCCTGTCAACGGAGAGATACTCGTATGCATGTACATACCTATGTATCTACAACTTTTGCCTTTATTTACGTGCTTGATTAGCTGAGTTTGTTGCCCGTTGGCCCTTTACAGTATGTGCTAGTCTCCGTGCACCCTATCAATCTTTTTTACACTATTTTTCGCCCCTTTTTCAAGCAAATGCCGGTAGCAAACGTTCGAGTATGTAGCAATGTGCTGATTCCAGCGGCGACATAAAGATACAAATGTATCTATTTACAACAAACCTTATCATTGTGCAAGCAAACTTAATTGAACAACGTTTGACACAAATTCTAGTTGTCGTAGTGTTAAGTTTGCGCATAGTATTTGCGGATTAAGTTTAATTATAGCAACACAAATTCACTAAAAATGTCAATATTCGAAAGTTAGTTGCCGGCGTAGATTTTGAGCTACGTTGGCGCCATTTGCTAATGACTAACTTTTCACTGTTGGCGACCATCATTAAGCGCACACAGATTATCATCACTCAAACAATTGCAATACAAATGAACTTTACTTGTTTTTATGTATCTGTTTTGTTTTTTTTTTTTTTTTTTTTTGCTATTTTGGAGAAGTCTGAAGTGATAATCGCGGAAAACGATAGTCACTCCCACGCTGCCACAGAATGGAAGCCACGCGACACACGTCATGACGCAGTTGCCTTCAACGTCATCCACGGACTCTCACATGAGTGCATTTCTCATGACGCTTATAAATTGCCTGTCATTTCCCAGAGCCGCTGCTGTTGCTGTGAAAAAAGTGACATGAAAACCCAAAAACCCTCTTGAAAAGTTGTCGGCGACGGCGCACATTTTATATAGGGTGTTTTTTTAAAGGTTCCATTATCCGAAAGCGATTAAACTATCATAAATTGTATTGAGGGTATTGTCATTTGTGCTCAGTTTGGTTTGACATTTTAGCATGTATAGACTAACGCCAGAAGAACGCTTGCGAATTGTGCAAATTCGTAAATGGTGTCTCGGTTTCTCGGCAATGTTAACGTGAGCTACGTTCATTTTACGATAGACATTAACGTTTTCTGCAAGGACGATAACTGAGGTCTGGTTACAGATACTCAGGCATCACTGAGACTATGGAGAAGTCACTTCTGTAATCTACTTGAAGGCTATGAAAAGAACAATGCCGCCAATAGATAAGTATTTCTAGAACCACCAATAGATGATCTCTTTCTTGTAGAGACACAGGACTCAGTAATTAAAATATAGAATAAAGCTAATTTTCATTAATATCAATTGAAAGTTCTATACCTCTAAAGAAAAGATACACTTCCTCTCCTACTCTCGTACAATGAAGATGCCTTGGCTTTGTTAGACTTTATTTATTTGAAGGGGAATATAGCAGATTGCAACAGATAACCCACGCTGTGTGCATAAATAAATCACGTCGACTCGATTCAGCGCAAGTTGCAAATGCAGCATGCAGCATGCAACACATGGCGCACGGCAAATGTCATGCGAAAGTAACTTTGCATCTTCGATAATACAAAAAAAAAAAAGAAAAAAAAAATAAGTAAGGAAAATAAAAAGCTAAGAAAAGTTGAAAGTACGGAAGCACATGGAAATTGTGCTGTTGTACGAAGTGGAACTTTTGCATAGATACAATGTGTTGCACTAATTAAAGCAAGATTGTAGAGCAGTTACATTATTATTATACAAGTATCTACGAAGTCGTTGCTCTGTTAAAACTGACAAATTGTATAGATGTTCTTACGTACCCCGTCGGAAATCTGCGAAATCTGTTGAAATCTGTAATAAGAAAAAGTAAATATTAGTAATCCGTAAAATTCTTGAATGCATCAAAAGTTATTATCGAGTTCATCACGTCAAAATGCATTCGTTTTTTGACAAATTTCATCAAAGCACTCCATTGAAAGTGCCTTTTGGAATTAAAGAAGGTGGTTTACTATTGCAATTTCCTCTCCAGCAGCGTTATCACTACGACAAAATAGGTTTAGAAGTAGGTTTAGTCAAAAGAAGGTACATTTTCTTTATATTAGGACATTAAGTGGACCAAAAACCCCTAGAATTGGTCTGTACTTTTAACTATACCAATTTTTCTTCACGTATTTTGATGTGCTGACTTCGAATTCGGAGTCATTGTTGTTTTAAGTTCTTAGAACTAAAAATAAATACAATGAAATTTGTAGAATTTTAGTGTGTTTTGCTAAGTCGCAGACAACTTAGAGGTCTGCAAACAATTCGAACCTCGGATTTACATCCAGCACAAATATATATATATATAAAAGGTGGTCTCTACGTCCAGTGGATCAAATGCTACGAAATTTTTGACCAGAAGTTGGGAAAATATGTAAGGTTACACAGAAGTGGCGTCACTAGAAAATTAACTATTCAAAAAGTCCTGTTTAGCACGGAACACACCTAAACGTGGGTTTTGGGAGCTACACAGTAAATTGGGCTGGATACCTCCAATAATATTCCATAAAAAAAACACCATATACAGTAGTTTCAACGTGAAACTAATTGTAAAAAGTTTAACATAAAAAAATAAACATTAATGGGTTGTGTGCTTGTATGGGGGCTACCATTAAAATTGGGTGCGGCATATTTTGATGCTCTTTAGACTAAGAATCAAAATAAGCTTACATGCCGGGTTTTAGCTAGGTTTTTAATAAATGGATGCAGAATAAATGTGAAGTAAATATCAGACAGACATACGGACATCTCAACATCAACTTGACTCGTCGAACTGATCATGAATATACATACTTTATGGGGACTACGATGACTAATTTAATGCGTTACAGACTTTCGGACAAACTGACAATATTATTTCAACCGATGTGTGAATGGTTTAAACAAATTTTGCAAAAAAGATCAGAAGATGAAAATGTGTGAGGTGCTGCCAACTTATGCGTAAAAGAGCATATATTATTAGCATAAATAAATACTTAATTTATTTAAGTTTAAATTATTTTATTTATTTCTAAATGTACGAGTTTAATTGTAAACAAAAGTCAACCAAATTCTTTTTGGTGGGTAAAGCAATATTGCAGGCTTATTGTGTACTGCAATAAGGTACTTAAAACTCAGGCGATTCTTAGAGCATGGCAAACTTAATGCAGTGCTGGTGCCTCTTCAACAGTATACTTATATGTTTAGCTACCAGCTCCCATTCGCTTTGGTGTAACATACTCTTTATGACAGTGAAAGGTGTAGTTTTGCTTGGGGAACTCAACTAAAGGGCTTTTATTGTGCTTGACAAATGTACCTACATTTCGTAGAGTTAAAATTTCACTCAAATAACACGATCTTCTGGGTCAGAAGTCGACTTGCAGTGACTAAAGTTTGTTATCAAAAGCATTTGATAGCTTTGACCTTAGAATTTGGGATTTATGATGTCTACTTAATTTTGGGATATATCGAGACATATTTTTGTTTTTTTTAGGAATTAGGTGGTAAGAGTTTTAACATTTCTTAAATTTTTTGATTTTCGGAGAATACGGCTGGTGCGGAAAAATCCTACTAATATTATAAAAGCGAGAGTTTATATGGATGTGAGGATGTTTGTTACTCCTTCACGCAAAAACTACTGAATGGATTTTAATGAAACTTTACAATAATATAGCTCATATATCAGAATAACATATAGGCGATAATTAACGCATTTCTTTAATTAATTTAAAACAAACACAGCGCAAACATTTTAAAAACGTCTGCTGCTTTCACCCAATGGTTCCCGATAAAAAGCTGTTAGCTACAGAATCGTCTAGCGATCACGGGTCTTTGCCTTAAATGTTCATGTGTGCGGGACGATATTAGAGAGGCAGAGAATGAAAAAACCGTTGGCTTTTTGAAAGTTTTAATTTGGTTTAATCAAATTTTTATTAATAGAATCTGGGTTTTAATGTAATTCAAAAATAAGCATTTGTTTAAAAAAGTATGCATGTACTACTATATGCCGCTTATCTGAATAAGTTCCAAAAATTGTTCTATAATTTTTATATATATAAAATGAAAATTTATATATGTATATATACATATGTGAATAGGTCGTTAAGTATTTTTCACCCTCATACCCTATTTTTTAATCGCGATTTTAGTATTTTTGTATGAACAATTTTATTACCCGAGGGGTTATGAAGAAGGGCGAAGTGGAGAAGTGGGGCAGGGAGAAGAGCAGCAACGCGCCAGGTACGAACTAGTATCTAAATAAGTTTTACGAGTTTTGCGGCATGAGGCCGACCGTTGTCATGCAGAAGAATATCTTTGTCATGTCTTCTTGTAATGCACGGCACAAAGAAATCAATTGAAGCCTATGTCGATGTAATCGCCTTAATGGAATCGCCAGGTTGTAGCAGCTCATAGTACACAACACTCGTTTGGTCCCACCACCTACACAACATGATCTTTGGACGATGAATATTCGGCTTTGGTGTAAAAACCTTTTCTTTGTAACCTTTGAATTAGCTGCTAGCAAGTGAAAAATCGCGTTTCAATGTCTTTCGGTTTCCGTTCATAAGCACCCAATTGCGAAAAATTTCGAATCATTCACATGGATTTCAATCATACAGAATCTGCTTGTTGAGTCACTCCTAATGATTCTGCATCCTCCTCTTGAGTTTGTCTCGGATCTTCATCGAGTAATGCCTTTAATTGTTTGACTTCGCATTTTTTTTTTTTTTGGCTATCCAAAGCGGGGCTTGTCTTCAATGCTGAAAAGACCATTCTGGAAGAGTCGGAACTATTCCCTCTGGAATGATTTAACAGTTGGAGCATTGCCACGATAAACTTCCACAAGCATTCGACCTCCCGTAAATACTGCTTAGTTATCACAAATTTTGACGTATTCAACACAATAAATAAATAAAGGTTTCTTCTAAACTGAAGGCGATATAAACTGAATTTTATTGACATACGTCTTAACTTTCTGAAATCAGCTGTTACTATGAAACATTCAAATATTTTGGCTTTAATGCCACAGGGCTACCTTTACGATGAACCAACAGTCTATAATAACTAATACGCCTTCTAAAAATTCACTAAAATCTTGTAGTACATCAAATGAATTTGCAAGCCGTTTCAGCTATTTTGTTGTCAAAGTACGCGCAGAATACGCTTCATAAAACACATCTCTTGGTGATGTAGTGGGTGAAGATGAATACAAGTCTAAAAAGCTTGCAACGAATAAGAAGAAGACGAAGAATGTTGCAATAAGAAAATTTATTGTTATTTGTGTGACGTTGATGTTTTTCCTATTGCAATTTTCGGCATTGTAGTAACAGAAGTCACTATTAGAAAGAGAAAGAGAGGGAGCAGCATGCATTGTTACAGACACAATATACAGAGATGAACATTGAACGTAGATAGTTCCAACGACTCCAACTCCACTCTGACATCGACAACGGGAGTTTATTATGCAACGTTGAAAATTTAGTGCCATTTGTTGTCAACTACACTGGCACTGGCAGTGGTACTACTTGCCACCCGGTAGCATTCTGCAACCTCAGCGCAAACTTAGCGCTTGTTAACATCAAATGAGAACTTCAGCTGTGCGCATTTGTGCAGCCATTGTTGTAAGCAAAATAATGAGAGGAAGTTTTTGAAGCTGCACGTTAAATGTTGCAATATGTTGGAAAATAGAAGGCGACAAAAAAGAAAACAAAAAAAAAAAAAAAAAACAAACACAAACAAAGCACAGAAATAAATAAAAAATCAGCAGCATCTTTGTTCCGAGCGCGATATTTTTTTTTGGCAACAATTTGCTTAAAATGTAAAATTTTACAAGCGCATTTAACTTCTGTCGCTGTTGGATGGAACATTTTTGTTGCAGCACGGAAGTCAAAGTAATCACGGAAAGATTCAAATCGATTCAACTCATCTGGCGGAATTACCAGCCAGGCAGATGCGCTTAAAAATGAAATGCTTAAAACCAAAATACATCAGATGGGGGACCGGTTTTGGCGCTAATAGCGCATTGGCAAAGTCAAAAAACGCATAAAAATGAGTTGTATGAAATTGCTTCGCCAAAAAAAATGCAAAACAAATTTCAAACGCTTTTTGAAAGGCTTTCTTGTCTCTCGAAATTAATATTTTTTCGCCATAAAAACAAAAATTTCGCATTAGACGAGCTCTATAAAAAAGTTGATTATTATTTTCGGGTGACTGACTGCGGATGAACTACTTGATTGATCGATTGATAGACAAATTGACGGAGGCATACGACATGCAAGTTATTGTTAGGTCTCGTTTTATTGTAGCGAGTAGTAGTAATAAAAATCAAATATCAATTTGTTGATATTCGACCAAATTAAATTTCATGGAAAAAAACAAAACAAAAATAAAAACAAAAACAAATTTATGTAAACTTTGATTTTTATGTATTGTACTATATTAAAATGAGCGGCAAAACAATCAAGGGTATAATACATTAAAGACATGTTTAGCCTCTGCACTTTTCTGTGACCTCTAACTATTTTTATCTAGCGATGTATCTAACTATCTATCTAGCTATGTATCTATGTAAATACACAGGTTTGCAAGGTTTTGGACTGAGGCAGACGAATGTGTTAAAGTTAAAGTATTTTCACGACCTGAATTTGTTTGCAAAGAATGACTTCTTGACTTGACTTGGTTATATCTCCGGTTTAAGTTTCTTGATTTTAAAGAAATTTACTTTTCTTGACGGGCTATAACATATCGTACAAAACCATTTATATATAACTTTTCAATCAGACTATTTTCTTAAGCGTTTTTTTAGGATTGCATCGAAAAATTAACTAGCTTTGCAACCGAATTTACTCGCAGTAAAAATTGTTTTTCAAATTGGGCTCTTTCATCCATACTAATATTATAAATAAGATACTAACTACGTCAGTCTGTTACTTTTGGACAACTAAACCGCTGGAACCTTGGAGATGAACATAGGCTACTAATTTGTTGCAAAATCAAAACTTGAAGAGCATGAAAGTTTGTTTGGTTTGATTTCTCAATTTAGCGATGTAATAATTCATCATATCTATACTTTTGGTAAGAAATAAAGAATGTTGCTGAGTTTTTGACCAATCACTGTAAAATAGGGGATGATTTTTTCTTATCTAGAATCTGTGGAGCAAACTCGGACCCGCCAGATTTTAGATGCCGAACGACATGCGTCATCGATAACTGCAGAGACGCCTGACGCATCCCAAAGACGTTTCAAATGCTGTACGGTAGGTAGAATGGAGACATGCGTTTACAATGAATACGTGGGAGGCGTTTCACGACGCCGCTTTTGATTATGACCTATTGATTGATTATATTAAAGCTCTATTATTTAAGTTCTCCCTACGAGAATTAATCGATGGGTTATTACCAAAGGCAGCATATTTGGTGAAGTGCTCTGCTTTATTTATGGGACAGAGTGACAAAAGCGTGGTTTACTACATGTTCACATATTATTGTGTTTAAAAGGCAATTTGAGAGCCAATAAATTTGATAAAATTATCATCCCAGAAATATCGTATCCAAGCAGTGACACTTTATGGTATTATTGCCGAATGTATGATTAATGGTCCATGCGATCCAGATAATTCCCAGTGGCCCTGCATGAAAGATGGGAAATGAATAAATAAATTTCCACTCAAGTTACTCAAAGAGACTAAACTGTCCACAGTGAAAATTGTTCATGAAGAAAGATTGAAGAAACCAATAGGCTACTCGAAGTACTAATTCTAAGCAGACGAAGTTGGGGGTAAAGTTAGTTTGAAATAAAGTCTGATCTATTTCAGTGAAAATAAGTGCCGTAATGGAAGACCGGACAAAATCAATAGATGTAGTTCGTTTGCAGATCTTTTGTATATTTTTTTTTTGAAATCAACACATTTTTTCCTGTTCAATCTTTAATAATACATAGTCTGATTGAAAAGTATGGATGGTTGATACAATATCTTATTACCTGTCAAAAAAGTAATCTTCTTTAAAATCAACGAGCTATTTATTTGCAGTCACTCTTAAAATATAGTTTTTTATGTATATCAAGAACTGAAGCTGCTAGAATAATATGTATGGATTTTAATTCAGTGCTCGATAATTCTTTAAGAAACACTTTCGTCTGGCTCTGGCCGAAAGTTGACCATAATTTGTAAACCTGTGATGTATATCTATAAATCGATCTAACTTTTAATTCATTTATCGTCCATCTATTTCACAATAAAGCTTAGGAAGAATAACTTAGTTAAGGTATTCACACCTATTAACAGCTAAAGAGAAAATTAGTAATTTCCAACAAAAAATGTAATGAAGCTGAACGAATTCCACCCTTGTTTATAAATTTCCTCTGAGAGAATAACTTTGAAGTTTTGAAACACTTGCATTTCAATCAATTTGATATTTATTGGGACGGAACAATGGAACCGGAACTAAAGTCACAGTCAGACGTACAAAATTTAACATGTTACATTTTGAACTAACCTCACTATTATTCAAATTACTAAACCATGCATGGAAGGACATTCACAGTGCTTTTAATTACATTTAATTTTTAATCACATTTTAATCGACTAGGTGTGAATACATTATATGCTTATAAGTAGTTATGATATGCAAGTAAAGTACAAATGATAAAGTTTTAATTTTAGAAATAACAAACATAATTTAATCCAACATATTTAAGGCGTTACAAACCCATTGATAAACCAAACACTTCACTTAAATACTTCATGTATAGCGTATGACAAAAATATGCAACAAAATACCAATCTACAGCAACAACAATAGCACTTAAAAAAAAAAAGTGAAATTCCAGAGTAAAAGTTTGACCAGTTGGCAGCGTCAGCGTCAGCGACACCTTTCATTCACAATAATAAAACGAAATAAAAAAAAGATACAAATTAAGAGAGTTAGCCAGCCAAGAGCGCGCTAAGAGCTAAAGTGTATCTAAAAACCAAATAAAATCGTAGTTCGCCATTCATTGAACTTCTTCAACAGCTCTTCGGATGCTTGTACTGCTGCTAAAGTGGAGTCGCTCGGTCAATCTATCTTTCTATCTGCCAATCTATCTGCCCGTCTATCTAAATATCTATTCAACTCTTTTTGCTGCTTCTTGACCAATGTACACGCAAAATAAACTTGTATCTATTTCTTTTAGTGTCACAGAGTTTTTTGCTTTTTGATTTTATTTATAGGTATATCTTTTATAAAAATACAGCAAAAAATAGTGAAAGTATACAAAAAAAAAAAAAAAATAAAGTTTTTTTTGTTTGTTTTATTATAAAAAAATGCGATCGCTAACACCTTTGCTTGTTATGTTGGAGGTATTGGTAGCTTTTGTTTTACCTTTTCTAACTTGCAATATATCACAGCTGTCCAGTTTTTGAATACTTTTTGTGTGTTGTGATTTATTTGTTGCATAATTATCCATTCAAAGTGGACTGACTATCAGTGTCTACATATCGCGACGACCACCATATAAGAAATGTTTTAATGTGACTGATGTGATTGATATGCAAATTGTTGAAGACAAATTATGTACGTGGATGTAATATACATAAATACAGTGAAATGAAACATGTGTAAATGTTGCTACAAAGAAAATGTTTTGCTAATACTCATTTATAATTCGCACAAACCCATTGAGTATCTGACACATTCATAATAGTGTTCAGGCTTAGATTCATTCTAACTTACAATACGATTCAAACATTTAACACTCACATCACGCCGTGTGAAATTGGCATCCCGAAGTGTGAAATTCTCTTTTTTTTTAATGCAGTTCTTTTGTCCAACGCTAGTCCACGTTTGTCCAAGGCTAAACTTCAAGGGTGGGAAAATAGAAAAAAAAAAAACAAAATTTCGTCGAAGCATTTTAATGTGTTTGACAAATAAATTGCACGATGCATTTTCCGGAATATTAAGAATAGAAGTTCACCACAATTTTTTGCTTAATGGTGACTTTTTTCCGTACATGGATATAAGCTAGACTAGTTTAAGTTATGTTACAAAGTCAGCTTTTCTCGCTGTTCAATAGCACTTTGTTAATAAACTTCTTGTCACCAAGTGAACACCGATGCGCTGATGATCAAATAGAGAATGCTGTTAAGGTCGTGGTGAGATATGTCCATTAGTTATCTTCTAGTTCATATCTTTCTAGTGTTCTCATGCTATGCCGTGCGAATGCAAGGAAATTACAGAAGTGTTCGATCGTTTCCTGTTTGGAAACAACTTTTCAGCAGTGTCAACAATCTTTAAAGGGTACTACTAGTCTTTTTACGTGTATGCCTATCGGCCACAAGAATTAGAAGCTGAGACTTTAACTAAGGACATGCACTTTAGCCAACTCTTTTCAGAAGTGATCTGTACACCTTCACTAGTTTGCAGCAAATAATACATAATGATATCGCCTTGAAGTTGGCTGGCTTTGATAGTAGACTTAATTCTGGTGTTGCTTATTGCAAAAATTTGTACATTGACGACATATGCTCTGTTGGGGTAAAATTTTATTAAAATGATGTTCTCTAAGAATGACCCTGCACCAATACCGTACTCTATCTTGGAGGTCTCTGCATAGATTTATTGATCATAAATTCATAACATTTTGTTCCATGTTTTGCAAAACGAAATATTTGACTATAATAACTCGCCAATATATGCACCAGTCCCACTCTGCATTACCAAGGACTAGTGATTTCAGCAGGTAGTCAATTTAAATATATATATATAAAAAAATATATGTATTTGTGCTTTTGCAGCGCCAATCAAGGAGAATATCAAATTTCATATTCAGAAAATCGATGAGTTGAGTGCTCTTTAGCTGAAGTAGCTAAGACGTTGATCTTGGTTCGAACTAGTGAAGGGGCTAGTGAATGGTAATGAAGTGTGTGACTATTAAACTCTTGGAATGACATAGTATTGTTAATTTCGCCAGTCGCATCCATGTAAAAGAGATATAAGTGGAACTAGTGTTGATTACCAATGGACTGATGATTCCGTAATCCTGGACTAGTTCCATATACTGGAGGTAGTGTATAAGTAATGAGCTAATGACACCAGCCCACTTCTCTCAGTCTGAGCGTACTGAATGTTGCTATTTGGGTTGTATAACGAATCCATGACACGTACACATGCAGCTCAGTGTACCCTACCCAGCTTTGTGACATTGTATTGCTTTTGAAATGTATGTCACCAAGCTACTATGGCTTAGCAATAGGATATATACACTTTTTTTTTTTTCATTTTTAATGGATTTGCTTTTCTTCTCGGACATAATCTGCTTAGCTATACTACTTCTCAAGTTTAGATATAGCGATTTCTCAGAAAATTTGCGCTCGCAGATAGATTTAGCTGTTATCCGTTTAATTTTGGTTATTTTGGTGAAGAGCATCAGGTCTGACATTTCTATGTTCGCTAAAAGAGGACAAAATGTCCACAGTCTTTCATATTATGACCAAAGATAAGCAAGGTTAATCAAAGTGGAGAACTTTTATTATAAGTTTGTACTTTAGTCTTGATTACTTGTGTGTATTGTTTTGCGACACTGGCGTTTGTTTATTTGATTGATAAATAGTTCACTTCAGTTCATCTTGAAAAGAAACAAAATTTGACTGGCACTTGAATTCGTGGTTGTTTAAGTCGTTCTGAGGCCTTATGTGATCTCTATTTCACAAAACGTAATCCATGTCAAATTTTTTTGGAGAACAACAGTTGCATTCGTGCTACTTTCACTCATCAGCAGAGCATTGTTTTGAGAGAAAATCACAACATCATTCAATTAACACCATTAGCGAATCTAATTTGCGAATTAAAAGTTTATATGTATATAAAACTTTGCAGTTCTATAAGATTTGTTTGATTATTTCATTAGTGTTTTCACTTTTAAACAAAAAACTCAAGTTACCTTTTATGGATTAGTTTTAAGTTTTCAGTTCGCAGCATAGTAGATTTGTAGATTTTGTATTTTTAGTCGAACTTTTTTCGAAGTTGAAATTTGTTATGAAGTGAATTTCAAAGAATATATTGTAAGAATACAATTCCATCGTATAAATAAGTGTGGCTACTCATTAAAGGCTTAGATACTAGATACTAGTTATGTACGCAAATCTTCACCTTTCACAAATATAGCCCCAAATATATTTAGTTTCTCTTAACTATTACAAAGAAAACCCAATATCAATTTTGGTAAAAGTATTGTATTTCACTATTTATTTTCGCCAAAATTAGTCAGCGCCCACCTTCACACTAGATTAACAATATGTCTAACTTGAAAGTACAAAATACTTTTTGTTCAAAAGAGTTTTCATGTAGGCGATACTTTTAAGCTTTCATATGCAGACTTCATTTACTACACTTAAACCGATTTAGCATGGTCGCATTTCTTTGTAAAAGTTATTTTCAAACACAACAAATAAAAAATGCTTTAAATTTATATACCGCAAGACCTTCGAATCTTGAAAGCTTGTAAATTCCCCAAGCGAAGAATAATACTCGTAATACAATCAACTTTAAACTTAGTGAGTAAGTCAGACAAGAAAAGAAAACCAACGAAATTATGACTTCATAAAATATGCATTCATCCTCCACAATGAAGGTGTGGAATGGTGCAAATTGTCAGGTAATGTTCGTACGTATTACTGTATTGAAGCTCTTTGTCGGTGGATATATTTGTCAGATTTAAGACTTCGAGTACATTGTGGGAGTAAATTAGCGTTTATTACAATTTGTACATGCCACGCACTTCAAGTGAAATCGAAATATTTGACAGATTGAATGAAGTGAGATACAATTTAAAAGTATAAATTCGAATTTGATATGCAGCTGAGTTTTGCAGCTGACATTTCAAGGCCGTACTTTGCGTGGCATATAATTTTAAAATAACCAGCGAAAAAGTTGAGCTTATTTCGAATGCTTAATGTTGGTGATTTTTTATTTTTTTTTATTTTATTTTTTTTTTTTTGGGAAGGTCATGAAGTAGTTGATTAAAAGTTTGTAATTGTGATATTAAGTAGATGTTTTGCACTAAAAAGTACTTATTTACATACGAGGGCTGCTATCAAGAAGAAGATTTGTATGCGTTGCATACCGCATAATTTGACAATATCCCAAAAATAAAGGCTGGTATCGTTCGGTGCAAAGAAATGTTGAGAAAGTACAGCCGCGGTGGTTCAAAACACGTCTCTGACCTCGTAAAAGGTATGGATCTATGCATATGAGCTTGAAACAAAATAGCAATCGACTGTATGTGTGTTTCAAGACGAGTCAAATCCAACAAAAGTTGTTCGCGGAAGAAACACTTTGAAGTTTTTTTTTTTTTTTTTAAAACTGGTCACTAGCAACTCTGAATGATGCAAAACCATTTGTTTGCCAGAAGTTTTTGGAGAATTGAGGAAAACCAACCGTCGAAGATGCATCATTCTCCACCATGACCAGGCAAACTCTCAAACATTCATTTACACAAGAGAGTTTTTAAGCATTCCAAACATCGAATTGATGGCTCATCAGCCTTGTAGTCCTTACTTGGCAACCAATAACTTCTATCTTTTCCCATGCATGAAGACAAAAAATTGCACAGTCAACGTTTTTCGATGGATGCCAGAAGAAGCTATTGAAGTCTTTAAATAGCTCGTTTTGGAGTTATGCACTTCCGAGTGGTAAAAGTGCTTTGAAAATTACATATTAAATTTTCCTATGAAAATGTCAGCTGGCACTCAGAAACGCTTAGAGTTGCCAAGACGTACAATGTACAAGACAACCCTCGTATAACTAAGAGAACAAGTTCTGCATGGCTATAAAATTCACCTGCCAATTTTCAATCTTTTTAAATTGATTGCACCTTGCCCAAAACAAATCGCAAAAACCGGCTTTAGAGTGGCTTCCTACTTGGCAGCAAACAGACGCCCGCTGTCAGTGACCAGTTTTACAGAAAGTGCCTCCAAAAACATGCAACACAGATTAAGACTTTTGGTTTATTGTATACGAGCGAAAAAAAGAAAAAAATGCTGAGAGAGATCAACTTTGCATCTTTACAGGAAGAAGGCATCGGATGTTTGGCAACTCTCGCTGCATGCGTAACTCGAAAATTTTGTCAAGCTGGTGAAAATATTATAAATTTTACTTTTTATATCTATATACATAAGTACGGGTATATGAAGATGAAGACAAGTTGAAATTCTTTGATTGCGCGTTGAATAAAAATTTATTGCCAAGTTAAAAAATTGACATGTTTTCATGTTTTTATGTTGTTGATTTCTAATTTCTAGTGGCATTATTGCCAATATTCATAAGAATACCATTTCTACCATGCAATAGAAAACATGAAAAAAATGTATAGGAAGCAAAAAAAAAAAGCACACAAAAAAAATATTTGTTGACATGTAGTGTTTGTTTACTTTTCATTAATATTTTCATTTTTTTTTTATGTCGTTGTCGTATCTATGAGATACAAATCGTTACAAGCTTTTGAAATTTGTTTTACTTTTGCGTAGCAAGCAAAATTGTTTACTTCCGACCATTTCTCAACTGTGAGTTTTGTTTTTGCTATAAATATTTTACGTATGCAGCCTAGCAACATGCTCGAAAAGTCAATTTGATTGGCCCACCCATCTAACTGTCTATCTAAGCGCCATCAAACCAAAATCAACGCCAACCCAGCGTGCATAGGTTGACATCAATAAATGTTATCGTGTCAAGTGTACAAATTGAGTTGAATCCAACCAAACCAAATGAAGGCAAAATAAAATAAAAAACATACTCGTACATAAAAATATAACAATCACGTGACAACCCTAAAATTCTGCCCATACAAATTTAAACATACAAGATATTTATCACTCACTCTCAATGCACAGTGTTTCGGATTGCCTTTTTCTTTTGCATAAACTCAAAATAATGTTAGAGTCTTGAAACTTGGTGCATTTCTTAATTATACTTAGACGTAAGAAATGGACAACATTTTTAAACCACGTCTTCAAGTAACGCCCATATAACCTTTTAATCCTAAGTAAACAAGCTCAAAATTGCATTTTTAATATACCCAACCAACTTTAAATAAAATATTTTAGAAGCCCAGCTGCATACATAAGAATAATTTTGGTGAACGGAGGGGAGTGAATCCTCTCTTAAAATATTTCGATATATATAATTTAAAATATCCATATTCAAAATTCCAACGACAAAATTTGGTTGACCTTCTTCCTCAATAATCACGAACCCCACCCAAAAAATTCTTGTATACATTTCTTAATTTAAATTTTGATTCGATCATCTAAAATATTTTTTTTCTAAAGTATTTGATTACCTTATCTACATGTCATCTGAATCTAATTCAATAGCAAACTGATACACAACTTCAGTTCCATCAACATTAACATCAACATCACAACTAAAATTGCCTTCAGAATTGTTGTTTTCTGAAGAAATCTTCCGTGCAAAAGAGGAAAACTTAAAGTTTGGAATATGCCCCTTTCATTGCTGGATTAGATTCTTTGAATTTGTATTACATTTAGGCTATAAATGAAAAATATAAAAGTGGCAGATACGAGGAGATGATAAGTTGACTATCTTAAAAAGAAAAGCAGACATACAAAATGTTTATTGGATAAAGCTCGGACTTCGCGTGGATATGCCCAAAGTAAGTGGCTTCGGTTCCACAAATGATGGAAATACTGCTCGCCGAGCTTTTACTGAACATGCTATTTTTGCTGAAATAACTGATGTTGATAAAGAACTTATATTTCGATTTAAAATCATTTTGATTTGTTTATCCTGCCAGTTCAGAATCAATCCAAGTCAATTTTTATTATATTGCTTTGAAACAGCAAAACGTTTTCAGGAGCTATATTCCTGGTTGCCAATGACTCCTACGGTCCACAAAGTACTCATACACTCAAAATTAATAATAGAAAAGACTGCACTTCCAATGGATTTTTTTTTTTGGAGAAGAAGCTGCTGAATCGCGACATAAAATATACAAAGCCGAGAGATTGCATCACGCCCGCAAAAATAAACGCATCAATAACCTGTTAGACGTATTTAATAGGGCTATCGATACTTCAGAACATTTATAAATATACGCTTACAAAAAACGGAAACGTTTCACACATCCACATGAAGTTATTTAACTATTATGTTGCAGCGAACCCATAGAAGAATTTCACATTTGCAACCAAGACGAGCAAATTAATGAAAGTGAAGAGGCCCTTTTTGATTTAAGTTTACAGAATGAATTAAATTTAAGCGATTAATAAAAGTTTTAGAATAATAAAAATGAATGAATGAATACACAATGTATTATGTTTGCATTAATGGTTGCAAGAGGGTCATTAGTCGTTATTAATTTCGCACAGAAAAAGTGGTCATATGACCTATAGTGCAATGCAATTTAAGAAATTATTGTAAAATATGCCAATAGAAAACCTTTATTTTACATTATGTCAAAAAAAAAAAAAAAAACCCTATACGAACCACTGTGCACTGCACAAAAATGTCAATCTATGCAAAAATGTACAAAATATATATTACATATACGAGGGCTACTATTTATATTTCGGGAACTGGCAACACTAATGTCAAAAGCTACAATCTGGCAACACCATAATAAAGTTTGACATTTTTTGGCATAAACGTACTCACAAAGTTTTGATGTACAATTGCTATTTGTTTTGTTTACAGTGAGTTAAGAAAAGCAATTTGGACAAAAAACGGAAATTTCAAGAGAAGGTTTTCGTTGGATTATTTTTCACAACTTTCGATGTGGATTATCTCAACAAGAATGTGTCAATGAACTCAGTTCTTTGTATGGCGATAAAGCACCATCAAAAACCACAGCATAACGCTGATATAGTGAATTCAATAGTGGTCGTAGTTCGGTCGCCGACGAATTCCGTGAAGGTCTTCCAAAATCGGTTGTTGTGCCCAAAAACATCGCTGCAGTGCGGAAACTGATAATGCAAGCTCGTCATGTGACATATTGTGAGATAGAGGCATCCTTGCACATTAGTTCCACTTCAATACATTCGATTTTGCATGAACACTTAGCTGTAAAAAAAATTTCTCTCTTGATACCCCATAGTTTATCAATCGCTCAAAAAACTCGCGTCGATTGGTGTAAGGAAATGATTAAAAAGTTCGACCGTGGTGCTTCAAAAGACGTGTATAAAATCGTGACAGGTGACGAATCATGGATATATGCGTATGAGCCGGAAACAAAACAGCAATGGACCGTGTGGGTTGCCAAGACGAGTCAAATCCAAGAAAAGTTGTTCGTGGAAGAAGCACAGCGAAGCAAATGATCGCCTGTTTCTTCGTCCGAATGGGTCATGTGGCCACTGTTCCGCTTGAGCAACGTAGGACGGTCAATTCTGAGTGGTACACGACCATTTGTTTGCTGTTTGTTATTCGTAAAACCAAACGCCAAAGACGAATCATTCTCCATCATGACAATGCGAGCTCTCACACATCTCGTCAAACAAGTGCATTTTTGAGCAGTCAAATTATCGAATTAATGACTCAGCCTCCGTACAGTCCTGATTTTTCAATCAATGACTTCTTCTGGTTGCCGAGTATCAAAGGTAAACTGCGTGGTCAACGATTTACGAGCGCCGAAGAAGCAGTTGAAGCGTTCAAAAACCATGTTTCCTCCAGTGTCTCAAGTACCTCCAGTGTCTCAAGAGGAATGGAAAAACTGCTATGACAAATGATTTGAACGAATGCAAAGGGGAATATTTTGAAAAACAATAAAGCCATTTTCATTTAAAAATGTTTGTTATTATTTGCTATTCCCGAAATATAAATAGTACCCCTCGTATAGCTTGTATTGTAAAAATGGCTTATGCCTTCAATGGCTTTTCATAATTTGCGCTATAAAGATTTTGTTCTGATTTGATATATTGACAACCAGACACAAAGCACGTTTGGCGGCGTTTTATTTTCCACAATCTATAATATAATCAATACGTTGTGTTGGTTGTCATGACAATTCCTGACTGTACTTCAACTTAATCATGATTAATATTTTTATATCTCGCGGAAATTTCCGGTCATTGACATATGCCAATATGACGCATATTTTTTCGCATCATATTTTTTTTTTTTGCGAAAATTAAAGTGAATTGCCATTTTTATATGTTTTTATAAGCATAAATGTATATTTTATAAAATTTATTGTGTAATGTTTATTTCTCAGATAAGATATGCTTATCAATTCGTTTGAGAGCTCAGGCAAAATATTCTCCATATACACTCCCACCTTATGTTTTTTTGCAAACACTAATAGGCGCAAAATGCAGTCAGTTGACAACATTTCGCAATATTTTGTAGAACTTATCGCATTAAGCACTCCTTAGTTGCCGCTGTTTCGGTTATTGATATTTATTTGTTGTTAATATGCTTATTTTTAATGTTATTTGAAGTGAGTTACACTGCAAAAAATTATAAAATAAAACGGTTCAAATACTATAATTAAAACATATTTTCATAAAAACTCTAATGGTAGCTTTCTCAATGTTCGATTATAGGCTATGTTAACAAACTGAATAATAAATCTGTTCTATAAGTTAGAGTGTCAAATAATTTCGCTTCTTTAAACGTACATTATGCTAACTAGAAGCTCAAAGTGAATGGCAAAAATATTTATTGTACGATTAAATTATAACTGAATGAAAAGCAATGATACGATTTAACTGACAGTTAAATATTTGTTTGAAGTTGACAATCCGAAAAACTTTTTAATAAACATAAATTAGTATTAATTAGTACTAATTTTAAACAGATATTGAGAAAGCAGCCGTACGTATCTTAGGATCACACAAATAAATGAAATTACTACTTTCAAAAATTTGATACAGTAAGAAAACAACAGCTTTTTCAAAAGTTATACAAAAGTAATTTAAAAACAAATCTCATAAAATTTTGAATCAAACTGCGCATATGTCCCCTATGCTCAAAAATTGCAAAATGCCCAAACTGAAGACACATTATTTTACACCAGAAGAATATAATGGACCCGCATCTATGTTCAACTATAACAACAAAAATGTTATCCGAACCGTTTTCGGTCTAAGCGATTGTGCAGTTTTAAAAGTAAGGAAGATTATTTGGCTGGTCCATCAAAACTCTTTTTTTCGTCAAAATAACTAGTGGGGTCTTCGTATGGACCCCTCAAATCTCGCAGTCCAGCAGAAAAGCTAAAGATGAAAATAAGAATTTCTATGGACTTTGAACCGCTGAATGTTAATCCCTTGTCAAAATTGTCAACATGTTTGATAATATGGGTTATACTACGTATGGCGAAAAATAAAAAAACAAATTTTTTTTTTTTGAGTTTAGAAAGAAAACATTCAGAACTCGAATTAATTGACACAAAATCCTTATAATGTGACTATACTCTAGTCCGTCGGTTATTTTACTTTTTTTGTGGAGCTGTGTTATCAAATATTCGAGTCAGGTTCCAGACATACTGAACCAACTCTAAGAACTTGTCGAGAAAGAGATTTGAGGAGAAATTGGAAACATTATTTGTGTTTTGTACATCCATATGAAAAGCTAAAGATGCTGTTTGATTCATTGATGTGACTGAAAATAACCGAAGTTCTAATTTAAATCATAGAACACGTACCGCCATCTAGTATTAAATGTTGGCAGTGCTAGAAAGGTACATTCTTCTTCTTTCGAAGCTCGTGGTAATCGTTTGACAGGTTACAAAATGACATACGTTAAAAGTGCAAATCTTAAATATTGTTTTAAACTCGCTGAGACTTACGAATTGTTAAAAAAGTTTATGATGATGATTGTATGAGTCGTATTAAAGTGTACACGTGGTTTACACCATTTAAAAACGATCGTGATGATTTAATTGATGATCCAAGTACTGCACGACGCGAAGCATCTAATCGTGCTTAGTTAGTGGGAAAAGCAGATTTGTCTCATCGACCACCCTCCGTATTCGCTTTATCTATCACTCAAAAATGAAAACTGCAATGAAAGGAGCTTTTTACAATGGCATTCCAGCCATACAAGCAGCCGTGACACAGGTGCTAAAGAACATCCCAAAATTGAGTTTAAAAAGTCCATGTATAAATTGGTTAAGCGTTTCAAACGTTGTTTTTTGAGTTAAATGGATCGTATTTTGAATAAAACTTAGCTTTGAAACCATGCTTGTTTTATACTATAACTAAAAAATTCGGTTATTTTTAGATCACACCGTGTACGTTTCATATGTATCTTTTATATAAATTTAACATACAATAATTAAATTGCAAAGACTCACAATGAGTTTAGTACCAACAAAAAATAGATGCTTGAGACATATATTCTTTGTAATATAATTGTGAGGTAGTCAAAAGAATGGCAATAATTTTTTAATTGAAGATTAAATTCTTTGTATCAATAGTTTTTATTTACTTAGGGCCATTCTCATGACTTGCCTATACTTTAAAGCTCATATTTTTGACGCTATATCCTAGTTTTCAATGTTACGACTGTTAATAAGCCTATAATCGTATTGCCAAGTTCGGCGAACCAATAATTTTGTTTCAAAGATACTTGCCCTCACAATTTCGATCAAAAACCAAAGCAAAACCAAAGCAAAACCAAAATGAAAACAAACAAAATTGAAACACTGCAGTGTAGCCTGACTTCTCCCCTTTGCAATGAGACCGGTTCGAGGTCAGTACGTTGCGAACTATCGATGCGACAACACGTTTCGTGAACAATGTAAATCCAGTCTCCCGCCAAGTGCGAAATACGTGGCGTCCTCCTTTATCCCGTTTGGAAGGGAAAACCTCCGTTTGAGATTTATAATGAGGTGAAAACTGCATATGGTGATAAAGCTACGAATCGTACGAGTGTGTACAAGTGGTGTCGCGAGTTTTAAAACGGTTGTACGTCTGTGCTTGATGATCAGAGAAGTACAAGACCTTCAATTGTGACTGATGAAATTGTGGAAAAAATCGAAAATGCGCTCCGTGACAATCGCAGATTGGCTGTGGATGAACTTTCTGCGATGTTTACGCAAATCTCAGATCTCTACTACACGAAACAATTACAGAAACCCTCGGATATCGAAAACTGTCCGCGAGGCGTTTCCCAAATGGTTGGCGGGAAACTACTTCGAGGAAGGCATCAATAAATTGATACCCCGCATAGAGAGGAATGGTGACTATGCCGAAAAATAGCTGACATTATGTACTAAAGTATCACGTCATTTTTTTGTTTAAATAAACAATTTAAAACCTACAAAAATTCAGTACACTTACTTTCTGGATATGCCTCGTACTACACAATATTATTCCGCCAGTAGCATATGTTGTCACTTCGTATTCTCTAAAGTATTTCTAAGTCATGAGAACGGCCCTTAGACAGATACTACTAAATAACTCCTCTAACTTCTCTATATCCTGGAATTCTAAATTTAAGAACATTGCTTTTCAAGCGCTTCAAATAACAAAAACTTCAATAAATCAAATACAATAAGTTTAAAAATCGTTTCGAATTTCCCCAGCATAAAATGTATCTCCTTCTTCAAATTTTCATTGGTTTGCTGCCATTAAATCTAAACCTTTTTCATGCTTATCAATGAAAATATAATCCCACGGCTTAAGTCGATACCTAACTCGCATTCATAATTGAAAGCGTTAAAAATTTTATCAAACTTCACATGGAAATTTTTGACAACAGCAGCTAATCGTGCATATTGTTTGAGTTAAGGCTTATTAACAAAAAAAAAACCATTTATTTCCTTGAGTTATCAAGACATTTTCCCAAAAAAAAAAAAAGGATTAGAGCTCAGATACTCAGTTGAGTTGTAACTGACAGCTATAAATAAGATACAAATGTAAATAAGATACAAAGCAACAACAACAACAACAACGAAGTTTATGTCTAAATATTTTCAACGCAAATCACTTTTACCTGCCATTCACATCGATAATTTTCTACTGTATCTACTACATATACAACTAAACTAATCATTGTCCACGAGCTGCGGTCTGGTCTGGTCTGTGTGCATTATCTACTCAGAGACTGTCCGTCCGTCCGTCCGTCCATACATCCAACCCTCCGTTCGTTCCAATCATTCGTCAATCTATCTCAACTTCAAGCACTAAAGTTGTTAACCAGTTATGAGATTTATTGGTTGTTGGCTATTATTTTTTATGCACTTTTCTCATGAATTTCAAATCTTTTGGTGTTTCTGGCTTGCGGTTAGTCATATTCGTACCCAGTCTATTCAAAACGCAAACTCAGTCTCAGTTTGTGGATAGTCTTTATGAAGCTCTCGCTTATTATGTGCATTGGCTTGCAAAATATGAAATGGAAAGTCTGTCTTAATTTGGGTTTCGCTTTGGGAATTTTTCTCGTAGCAATACTTCTAAAATTGGCTTTGTCCAGATGCATAATGGGCTGCATAGTTTATAGTTTAGTTTGTCGCTTGTATCGGGTGTGCAGTGCAGTGTGCTGTGAAAATTATGCTGCAAAATCTAGTTTTATAGTTTTAAAGAGTTTCTTAGAAACTGATTTGGGTTTGGCATGCGCTTGTTGGAAGTTTAATTAGCGTATATTTTGCATGATTATACCTATGAAGTAGTTTCAGTTACATATTGCACAACAGTGGTTAAATATTAATAGATTTTTTTTTTTTTTTTTTTTAGCTTAATTTGAGCGTATTAAATTTGTAGATATTTAGTTGAAAATGCTACTTGAAAAAATAGCTGCAAGTTATTACAATTGTGTCCAACATCAAGTAGCTTAAAAAGCTTCCCATGTAGAACTGTTTTAACGACGGAGTTGCTTTCTAAAAGTGGCGTTGAATTTTTGTTTTTTTATGATGGCGTTTGTCTTATTTCGAAGACCTAGACTGGTCATATGCTCCTCATGTACCTTTGATTTTGTAATACTCTTTAGCATGGTCTTATCTTTTCCGTACACAGACACAGCTCTTAACATTAACCAGTGTGAATTACACAAACAATTGCAATGTTCTTCATTACAATTTTGCGACCCAAACAGAGCCAAGTGCTTTTTCCCCTATTTAAGGCAGACACACACACACGCCGATCTTTGTATTAATAAATGGAAATTGCACAAACTGTTCTCTTGTTCTTTGTGAACTTCCTATATACACCAAAGAGAAAATCAATACAATTTCATACTACGTGGTTTTTGTTGTTTTTGTGTTTTTTGGTGTGTGCACTTCCATTTGAAACTTCTAGGCATCCCTCTGTTACAGTCTGAAATTTGACAGTTCTCGGTCTGCAGAGTACCATTTATGATTACCCATTAAGCTGTACTCATAAGCATAGCAACCCAGAGGTGTATATCTGCACCAGTACGATCTTAAACTTTTGCTTGTTACTTATCAAGCCTTCGACAAGGTCGCATTGAGTTACTTCTCTAAATGATATTGACTGTATAAAAAAAAAGGTTGAAGAGACAGATAAAAGGACGGACAGATCAATGAACCAATAGATCAATCGTCTTAGTCAGCTGTTATGTTAGCTATGTTAGCTATGTTAGCTTAGTCAGCTATTATGTTAAATATATGGATGCAAATAGTAGAGACATACCCTAAATTGCATAAGAATTTGTCGTTTTTTACAAGTTTTGTATCTTTATACCATTCACACATAGTGTGAAATGGTATTATCAGTTTGTATGAAAGTTTGTAACGCATTAAAGGAGCCATCGTAGACCCCATAAAGTATATATATTCTTATTAGCTCGACGAGACGAATCGATCTAGCCATGTCCGTCTGTCTGTATGTCTGTCCGTCCGTCTGTCCGTCTGTATGTTGTTGCGCATTTTTTGGGGACCAATTTTTATGCTATCCAGTTTAAATTTTGCACATATACTTCTTTTTATTGTAGTTTAATAGAGTATCAAGATTGACCTGCCACGCCCACTATTTGGGGTAGCTCCCATACAAACCATATGGTCCACTTTTGACTTTTTGTAAGAAAAACTTTTTTATTAGTCAATATTAGTTTGAAATGCGATATGTTGCCCTTTAAGAGACAGCCGCTAAACATACATAGATAATTGGGCGTGGCGCGCCCACTTTTTTAGGTAGCCCCCATACAAACCCCACGTGCAATTTCGTTTTTTTTTATGAAAAAATCCTTCATTTAGATCAATATTAGCTTGCACTTTGATTTTGTGGATTTGATTTAATGAACGTAATGTAAGGGAAACTTCATTATTATTTTTATCATTATTATTATTATTATTTTATTATTTTATTTTATTAAATTTTTCACGGGAGAACATCTTGTCTGACTATCTTTTAAAATTCTACTTTCTTCTCTTCATTCTTTTGAGAATAACGGCTTAGCAATTTCGAATTTCTACAAAACGGTTCCGTTCCGCTCAAACCATTTCAATTCCATTCCGTCATGAGGAAAAGTTCGATACAATAGTTTTATAAATCCCACTTAACAAGAGTGAACTTGATATAAATTAGTTAGTGTGTAAAAAGACATAAAAATATTTATTTACAAAACAAAAAAAAAGTTACACATCTCTCTCTCTCTCTCTCTCTCTCTCACTTGGTCTCTCACTTGGTCTCTCACTTGGTCTCTCACTTGGTCTCTCACTTGGTCTCTCACTTGGTCTCTCACTTGGTCTCTCACTTGGTCTCTCACTTGGTCTCTCACTTGGTCCCTCACTTGGTCTCTCACTTGGTCTCTCACTTGGTCTCTCACTTGGTCTCTCACTTGGTCTCTCACTTGGTCTCTCACTTGGTCTCTCACTTGGTCTCTCACTTGGTCTCTCACTTGGTCTCTCACTTGGTCTCTCACTTGGTCTCTCACTTGGTCTCTCACTTGGTCTCTCAATTTGTCTCTCACTTGGTCTCTCAATTTGTCTCTCACTTGGTCACTCACTTGGTCTTTGTGTTTCTCTCTATCTTCTCTTCATATCTCTCACCTTCTCTCTCTCTCTCTCTCTCTCTCTCTCTCTCTCTCTCTCTCTCTCGCAACACTCAACGAAAGGAGGCGCATAACAAACGGCGATCAAGAATTATATAAGCTATACGCATTTCGCTTAGTTATTCTACTGTATGAAGCCTCGAACGTTCAATTTTTCTTCGTTGTATTCAATAGATACATTTGTAGTGACTTGTGATAATTTGTTCACACTTTGGAAGTACTTTTCATGGGAAAATTAGCAACTACAAAAAAAAATATATTTATTTTAGCCCAACATTGCGGTCAACTGGTGAATTTCCTAGTAAGTAACACTATATGACGTTGTAAATTGGAGTATAAAGAATTTCAAATTAGCTATTAATTTTATTGAACTTACTAATGCCGAGCTACTTTAACTTAAAGACCACTGTTATGGCTGTGAGTCGAGTGACTACATAAAAGTATTTAGTGACTTACAGGGGCTTCCAATGGCCAACATTCTTCATTTTCGGTGAATGTTGAGAATGTAAAGAATGTTGCCCATACATTTTCGGCATGATTCAACATTCTGTATATTATCAACATTCTCGAAGTGTGTTGGCATTCACTTCGAACGAATTATCTATTTTTCAATAAAATTACTATTTACATCGATATCATTATATCGATATCATATTTATTATCACCACAACAAACAGCTGAGATATTTAAACAAGGCGAACGCCATTTTGCCACTCACGTGTTAATGACAACGAAAATTTGCCAGTGGAGAGGCTAAATGTTAAGAATGTGTTTGTTGAGAATGTTGGGTCTAATGTAAAGACCCTATTAGATATATTCAGATTTTCACCATCGTTGTTCTCGAAATATCTTTTCAAATTTTAGTAATTTTACTGACAATTATAAAAGTTAATTGATAATTATCAAATAAAACAAACACTTTCATTCATAAATCTTAGTTTTACGAATGAAGCTTGATGATTTGGAGACGAAAGCGTTTTTACAGAACACCCGCCAACTGTATCTAATTCCGGATATAAATCTTTACTATATGCCAGCTATACACTTTCTTCGACAAAAGCCACAAACCGTCGCATGAACTCCCACACTTTACCACTTTCTGCTCTCTAGAGCTTATCACAAACCACAACAAACGTAATAGCCCAGCCAAGTACAAACAAACAATGACTTGTTACTGTCTTCAATTATGTTATTTTTTGTTTTATTTTTTAAGCAAACGCAATAAAAATTTGAAGATTTTGTTTATTTAAGCACAACTAGTGCAGAGTCAGTCAGTGTCAGATTAAGACGTAGTTCAACAGACGAAACGCTTTCATCTCATTGTCGGTTTAAAAATAATAATAATAAACACTGCAGATGAAAAGTGTGATGCGGTGAAAATAATCAACAGAGTAAACAAATTTTGTGTGTAATAAAGTCATAAAAAAAACATTTGTTAATTACGCGCAGACCAGAGCAACGCAGATACTCGTACAAGCCATCTCTATCTAGGGTAGAGTAGTGGAGTGAAGTATTTCGTTATTCTTCACTGAGCGCGTAATTTGTGTGCTGTGCTGTGCTGTGCTGTGGTTTCTTCTGAAGCTGTGCAGCGCAATTGTAACGAAATTTTCACTTTCGCAAGCATAGAGATTTCAAAATGAAAAGTGAAGTCCAGCAACAGGTTAGTGGTCCATTGAATTCTTTAGTTACATATACAGCGCAACGCCTTTCAATTTCCGCGTCTCGCACCAAAACTTAAGTTTCAATTTTGTCTGAATACGAAAGATTGAATTAGTATATGGACTAACCTACTTTAAACGCTAAACATAATCTGTCTGACTAGTATTTAATTTATGGGCAGTGCGTGCGTGGCTACTTTTTAATTTTTTAAGTAAGTATCTTGTATCTAAAAGCGTATGTAGGCTCAAATTGCATCTACGCATGATTTTTATCAGTTGCAGCTAAAATATTGTCAATATGTCATAGAAATCAAAGCACAAGTTTCATTTTTTATTAAATTTTGTGGTTTAGTTGGCAATTATTTATTGCCAACCGCACCTGTGCCGCTTCAGATACATTTTTGGTTGCAGTCAATCTGGCTTTTGGCTTTTATCGAGCTTTGGAAAAATAACTGCTTCATATATATATATATATATATATATATATATATATATATATATATATATATATATATATATATATATATATATATATATATATATATATATATATATATATATATATAAATTTTTTTCAATAGTTCATTCATGCATTCAAACATTCATTCATTCATTTATTTATATATTAATTTATTAATTTATTCCACTTCGATTGCTTGCAACTGCAAATATTTGTGGCATCGTTGCAGATACGCGTGGCTTAACCGGTTTGCAAGCATTTATTCGGTTTACAATTTTTACGAAATTTGTGGCAGATAAAAAAAAAATCATTGAATTAATAAAAGTCAACAAATATTTTGAAACTAAACAAAAAAAAGAAGAAATAACAATTTGCGGAAATGCATAATTAATGCGTGCTAAAAAACTGATTTGATTTGATTTAGTTATTTTCTATTCAGAAAATGATGTTTGAATGTGTTGAAGCCTATAATTAAACATAGTATTTTGTTTGGTTTTTAATAAATTTAAGCTTATAATTGATATGTAAAGCAGATAAGCGGCTAATGAATTAATATTTTGAAGCGTATCTACGAATAAGGTCAGAGGGCCACCCAAAGCACTTTGCTGAACTTCAATTAAATTTTCGTGCTAAATTTCAGTGTCACTAGAAACATTTTTCAAAAATCTTTCAGACAGACAGACGGACAGACAGACAGACGAAAATGAACTGATTGATATATCTAACCTTTTAATCAGATTAGACCTTATAATTAGACCTTATAATTAGATTAATAAGTATTACAATCGCTTTGAAAAAGGTCACAAATTAATAAAAACCGGTAGCATGTTTAGTAAACCCTAAGTATTCTAAAATGTGTTCGTAATTATTCCAAAGAATTGCTAGTGGTTAGTTGGCAACTCTATCTCGAGAATTATCAGTTTATTTTTATTTTGACATTCAAAGCTAAGTATTTCTTGCTAAAAAAATGACCCAATTCGGAAAATTCGGAAAATAGGGAGTATTGGAAGTTTACAACAAAAATTTATAACAACAATGCAATTTTTCAAGTGGGCAGTACTGCCCATACTACCATGTTCATCCACCGGCCCTGACAGAAATTCCGTATCATATACCCGTGGTACAAAATGAATACGTCATTTGTAAAGGGCCTGCCCTAAAAAGTGTGCTGGATAACTCCATATATGTATGTATGTAAAGTTTCGTCGTAAGTGCCTAGTTTTAGTTCACACAGAGAGGGGACTGTCAGACAGGCGGACAGAAATACGGACAGACAGACAGACAGACAGACAGACAGACGGGTTTAGTTATATTAGTTGTCGAGCTGATCAAGAAGTATACAAAAAGTAAGCTGACTTTTCGCTTATCGATTTTTTTATTTTGTTGTGTTGGTACACTCGTCACGAACATATGTTTACAGTTTCAGCTATGTAGCATGTTTAGTTTGTTTGTGAGAGGCATAACGGTTAGAAGTGTTTTGCGTGCTCGGCGATTTTCTACTATCGAGCTCAGGAGCTATTGAATGACGTCAACAAAGTTCCAGATTTGCTCAAAAGGGTCATAACTGGTGATGAAACATGGGTATATGGTGATGACGTCGAAACCAAAGCCCAATCGTCCCAATGCAAAAGCCCAGGTGGGTCAAGACCGAAAAAAGCAAGCCAAAATCGATCAAATGTCAAAGTTTTGCTCACTGTTTTCTGCGATTACCATGGCGTAGGGGGCGATTACTTTGTAGGGGACAACATAAATATTGATGAATAAATAAATATTTTGTTCCTAAAAATACAAAGTCACCTTACTTTTTGAACATACCTCGTATACTCCGATACATTCTTTAATGCATTCTCCAAAACTAAAAAATTAAAAAAAAAATAAAAAAAATTCCAAATAAAATTATTATACGAGGGTTGTCTTTTATATTGTGCGCCTAAGAATGACAAAATTTTAATTTATCGTTCAAAACGGCTTCATTATTTTTCAAAATAATCCCCATGAACACTTTTGAATACATTTGAATCAATTTTCGAACCACTTTTGTTAACAAGCTTCTTGAGGCGTTGAAAAACGTTTCACTCGAAATTTAGTTTAGATGTGTGGAACAAAAAGAAGTCATTGGGCGTTAAATCAGAGCTGTAAGGCAGATGTGAGTCTTCAGTTCGACGTTTTGGGTGCTCAAAAACTTTCTAGTGTGAACCGATGTGTGAGAAAGCGACTTGTTGTGGTGGAGGATGATTCTTCAAAAACTATTGGTATACAAATGGTTGTGTTCCATTTAGAATTGACCGTCTTACATTGATCTAAGGGAACAATTGCGATATGAACAGTTTATTCAACAAAAAGGAGACTATTTGCTTCGAAGTTCTTCGTCCGTGAACAACTTTTCTTACATTTGGCTCGTCTTGGAATACGCATACAGTCGATTGAAGTTTTCTTTCGGGCTCATATACATTCATAGATCCATGATTCGTCACCTGTTTCGATATCATAGACGTGTTTTGTATCACCGTTGCTATATTTCTTAACCATTTCTTTGCATTAATTGATACTAGCCATTTTTGGGGGATTGCCAAATTATACGGTCTTCTAACGCGAACAAATCTTCTTGACGGTCATGCAATATCGAATATATGATGGTCCCAATATAGCCAAAGGATGCCTCAATTTCACGGTATATCAAATGTCGGTCATGTAATAGCAATTCACGCACTACATCGATTATCTCTGGCAAAACAACCAAAACAATCCGCGATTAAACTTGTTATGCCAGCGTTTCACAGTGGCAACGGATGTACTTCATTGCCAAAAGTGGATGCGAGTTTATTGATGCACTCTTGTCTTGATAATTCACATCGAAAGTCGTTATAAAACATCGTACGAAATTAAATCAAATCTAATTGCAAAGTACTTCTAAAGTCTAGAAGTCTAGTCTATAAATCTAGTACAGATGGTATATCTCCTAGTTCCATGGGTATTTTATATATCTGATTAGCTCATTTCAGATGATGGAGTATTAATTTTCAAAATTAAAAAAACATCTAGAGCTGATTTCTATCAGTTGTAATTAAATTTCATAAATATAAATACTAAATACAAACACGGAAATGCGTTTTTCGAATCGTGAGAATCATGTTAAATTTGAGCTGAGTTTAGAATGTTTTATGTTGCTTAATTTGCTGAACTTAAATTCAGTCGGTATAATCAAAGTCAAATGTACTCGCACATAAAAGTTAATTTCATTTGAAACACTTTTTATTAAGCTAATATGAAATGTAAAATGCATTCAATAAAAAAGTGTAGCTAATTTCATTGATGATCGTTGATACGAGTAAACAGAAAAAGCTTTTTTTTTTAGTTAGCCAAATGATGTCATCATGATGTGCGGCATCAAAAAGTCAAAAAGCTATATTTATATGTGAAGGGTGATTTCTTGTTAGAGGTGTGGAACTTTGAATTGATTTGAAGTACTGAGATTACCTAATTTTATACTGAACGATTATTTTATGGCATTCGTGTTTAAATATGATTTCCGGGCATGTGGGGTCATGTGGCGCATTCTGGCAGCCAAATTTTCTACCACTTTTTCAAAACAATGTCGCGGGTTTGTTCGCATAAACCAATGAGTTTACGTAACCCCAGAGTATTTTCTCAGGGTAAACAGAAACAATAATAATGAACAGAATGTTGCGATAAAACAGTGACTTTAATCCATATTATCATTTAGAGTACAAGTGGTGCACAAACGATGCCTGGTTAATCGAATTATTCGCTCGGTTGAACGATTATTTTTCGACCGTAGAATGCACGTAAGGAGCACACAACAATCCCAAAAGGAGATAGAGACCTATCCGGAAGTAGAGATTACTGTATCCCTATACTGAACTTCAATAAAACTTTGGATGTGCGCAACCCTTCCTAACAAGATTCGCAAGAATGGCAACAAAGAATAGAAATAGAAAAAATATTGATGATCTTCACAAACGGTGCTGGGGTATATATTCCAGAAATGGGTATGAATGCCTGTAGTAGACTACATGATTGCTGTAGCGTTAACGAAGCGGAAGTCGTTGCAATGTTTTACCTAGAATCGTCAAGGGTTAAAGGGAAGCAAGTCCACACATACTGAGACAGCCAAACAGTTATAAAAGCGCTGGACTCCTATCTAAATCGGTCAAGAACCATTATCAAAGTATATTCATGTGGTATCACAACGGTCCACAACGATTTTCGAAACAAATTTACACCATTTAACTGAGCACAATTGACTATAGCCTTGACAGATCTGACCAATTTATAACAGTTTAAACCCTGTCGTAAAATGGAATGCCTAAAATAAAACACCTTGTATTGTGTATATAAATCGAAGGTACAGTTTATAGTAAAGATTACTCATGTGAGTAATTTTCATTCATTGTGGTTTGTTTTTTTTTCTTTTTTTGTTTGAATGTATAAACAAAATAATAATAATTAAATGCGCAAAACAAAACTTCATTAAAAACAACAATTATTGCACAAGCGTATCTTTTTACTTATGACTGAATGTATTTTTTTTTTATTTTTTTTTATTAATTAATTAATTATTCGCTAAGACTTTAAAAATAAACTACTACAAACAAATCACAACAGCAAAATCAAAATCAAAGGAAAAAAGTTAAATCATGATCATTTTTGTTTTTGTTTTGTGCGATTCTTTTCCCATCGTTTACTAACAGCAAGCTACATGTACATATGTATCTATGAGATACGTAGGTCATCATATCGTGCAAAAATTTAATATGTATAATAGATAAAATGCTTTATTGCCGCAAAGTCGTTGACTGAGACAAACAACGTGACTCTAGAAGCTACGCTTACGGTTATTCGTTTTACTTGATGTATGTATCTACTAGATACACTATACGATATACTAGAGATGCACAGCGCATTGAGTAAGTATCTAAGCACAGTTCCGTACACAAATATGGAAATAAGTTGCTATACACGTATATGGGTTTTAGAAATTATTAGTTTGTTTTATAAGCATTTCTATTGAATTGCTGTTGAGCTTGAGTTTTCAGTAATATAAATGTAGGTAATATTATTGATTTATAGCACAAATCAAAAGATAAATTCTTTTATAAAACTGCTTTTCAACGTTAGTTGGAAAATTTCAACATTTCAATGCTTAACTCAGACTCAATCTCAGCAAATAAATTTAAGTTTGTGCAAAACGGAGTAGTATGAATTTTTTGTATCTTCTTCGCTGCTTTATCTTACTGTCTACTATCTGTATCTGTATCTTTTTGACGCACATATTTCTTTACTACGAAGAAAAACTTTTATATGTAATTTCAGATTTCAACACCAAACCCAAACAAAAGTGGTTCGATTGCCCTTTGGACAGCAGCAGCAGCAGCAGCAGCAGGCTAACTCAACAAGATTTAACTCGTTTTCAAATTCATTTCTGCAGGTAGAACGAAATTAAGGTACAGCAAACAACTTCAACTTCAAGATTTCAAAGCACCAGCAACAACAACAACAACAACTTGAAGTAAATGCAGAAAAGCACTCCACCAGTCACCTGAAGTTGAAGTAGAAGTGCAATAAATTACGCCAAAAGTTAAAGCCAAAGTCAATTAGAAGCACAAAATAACGAGCCAAACCAACCATCCAACAAAATGCCTGAATTGGAATGAGATGGGAGAGAAGAGATGCTAACTTAGTCCAAAATGTCTGAGTTGGGCAGAGATTGGGGAGTAGTGATGCCGCCAACTTAAGCGTTTTAAAGTGTATAAATAATTTTGTTTTTGCAGAGCAGCACTCGTAAAATGATTCTTTAAAAATTTAACGCTTTCGTCTTTACGACTTTAACAGGTCATTGTTGTAATTAATAATTGTGCCTTTTATTGCCTTTTTTGGTTTTTATGTTTTTGACAATAAAGTTCTGAGATTATATTTCAAAAGAGAATGTTTTTATTGAAGTTAAGTGAGATTTTTGTAGACCAGTATAAAAACAACATTTAAATGTACAATATAAAATTAGGAAATAATGAACTGAATTGCTTGAAACACATAATAAAAACTTAGTAAGTGAGTTAAGTACAAATACGCCATCTTTCATAGTCATTATTGATCAGCAATCAGGTTAAATTTTTGTGTATAGAAGATAATACAAATATACCGAAATCAAAAGTCGCCAAATTCTAGAAATGAGATCAGTTCTCCACCATCAAAATGCGCCAACATTTAACTTCAATATGAACATCAATATTTACATGAATGTGAAGCTTTCAATTCATTTCTCAAATAGAGATTATCAAATATTGTAGTCATGAACGCAAAATCGGGAATGATAACACTGTCGTAGAAGTGCTCATGGATCGTTATGGTCAATAGCGAGCAGCTTCTTGACATTTGCGCAAACCATCAGTTCTTCACTGGTAGAAAAACATTTCTTCACAGTTAAATTTACAATTTGGAAATCACCTGACAGAACGACCATATCTTCAGCCGACGGTTACATAATTCGTTTCTAGTTGTGCGCACACGAAGGGCGACCATAAACTCGTTATAGTTGAAGTGCGCCATTGCACAATCGTATAAACACACGCGGCGACAGCTTGTTGAGAAGCTAAGAGACTCCAGAATATTAAAGCTGTAGCAGTACTCATTAAACGCTGAGATACATCGTGTAATTGGTACACCCACCTAGGGGCAACTCAACCAGATATGCATCAAATGTGCCGAGAAGACAATTATACATTTCAATAGCATACGCGGAAACCATAGATGAACCTTCATAGATGATACCATCTTTCAGCTCATCGCAAAGCGAAAGCAGTTTAAGGCAGAACTTAATAATAAATCAAAGCAAAAGTCATTTGTATAGTTATTACTCGTATCTACAACAACTATTTGTTCACGATCTACAACAGCAATGTGTAAGCTTCGATAAGAAAGTTGAAAGTTGACATGAAACCAGCAATTTCTTCTATGAAGGCATCTGAAGGCAGAACAACAGCTGCCAATATGCCATCAGAGCTGCTCAAATATAGCACTGATGCCTCAATTAAAACGCAGATACCAACCATACCAACGACTCATGGCAGTATTCGAAATGAATTCAAAGAAGGAATAATTGTTACCATTTCCAAAAAAGTGACATCAGCCAAAGCCGCAACTGGAGTTCTATTTCTCTCCCAAACTCCATCCAAGAAGTAATGCAATTGCTAATCATGAACATGGAGTATACCAAGGTGCATCAATTCTCCGCTGATTATTGTATATATTAGTGTTGGATGACTTCTTGACACTAACGAATACTAGCGGGAGATAATGCAAAGTTTAACTCGAATCAAGAACACACCCACAATGCAGACCTAAAAATCAACTTAGCAACAAAGTTGATTCGGATTCGCATTGGTAAGGCGCACAGAAGTTTACGAAAACTACAGAAGGTGTGTTTTACAGCAGTGCTGCTTTATGGCTCTTAAAGATGATTAGATACAGATCGAATTAAAGAAAAGATGAAAACTTTTGTAAACCGATGCCTTAGGATCATAAACCACAATATTTTGAAACAGCAGACTTATCAACACCGAAACATGTTGGCACAACACAAATGGCAATGAATATGTCTAATGCTCTTCACAGCAACGACGATAATATTGAAAAGATGTCTTTCCAGTATAATCCGCAGGCCTGCCGACAATAAATTTAAACATGGATAAGCTCAATCCATGCTGCGTAAGAGTTTGTTGGAAAGCGATCCGAAAACAGTATCTTGTGGACGAACGCTTTCACCCTATGCTCAGAAAAACTATATAATAGATAATAGGTAGATGACAAGTAGATAATAATTATATTGAAAAATGCATGCATTGATCAATAAGAAATTGTTTAGAAAATCTTTTCCAAAATTATGGTTCGTTAATTCTCGGTAAAAACTAAGCTGTAACTAACTTTTGGGTTCCAAGTCATCACATTACTCGACAGATTTTGTCACGAAATCGAAATAACACAGCCAATAGTATTACAATAACATAAAATAGAACTAAATTACGATTTGAAGATTGTATGATTCACTTTGAGATAAGAATTTCACAAAAATTTAAAACGAAACTTACCCTTATATAATAAGATTTTGAGCGATATCCTTAAGAAAATTCTGTAAAAATGAAGAAAATGTAAAATAAATTAGTTTGCATAATAAGAATGTTAAGCAAATAATTTAAAGCTATGTAAAACCCTCTCAAGTATTCACCAAATTTAACTAAAAGTGACAGCAAACTTAACGAAAATTCATAAAATCTCAGATTCTTGCCAGAAATCTGACACCATCTGAACCTGCCTTTAGAATAAGTTAATGAGAACTTTTTTTTCTAAAACCTGCTTTCATTTTAATGAACAATAATGAAAAGATCAAATAAAATATGCTTAAAATGTTTGCAATGATTGTTTAAGGTGTGGTCAGACGGTCTTATTGTATTGTAAATTGTTGCTGCCACTGGTTAACACTAAAAATGCAGCTGTCAAATTAATTGTACTTTTGTCTGACCACAAAGAAATTTTATTATGCGCTATTTTGACAGTTGCACAAAACACAAGTCAGATAACATGCCATGTATATAAAAGACCGTCTGACCATGCATTTATGAACATTTTTTCATTGATCAAATTTTTTACATTTTGCTCATCCGCTGTTTGGATTTGACTATCAAAATTTATATAATATTGCATTTTCACCGGAAACTCATATGACATGTGCACATTCAATTTCAACTTAATCCAACAAACAGAAACTATTTTCTCTACTTGTCCATATATGTATATAGCTAAATATTTCCATCCCATATACTAGTTTTTAATTTCACGACTGTTATTCAGCATATAAATCGTAATGCCTAGTTCGACCACCCAACAAATATATTTGAAAGATATTAGTTTAAGAGCTGCCAACTTGAATTTACAATTTCAAAAGCAAAAACAAAGTAACGGGTGTTTTTTTTTTAGACGTGTGTGGTTTCTAAGAAGAAATAAAACGCATATAATTTAATGTTGTGGCCAAGAATTTAGCTTTATTATAAAGATAAGTGTTTGCCATTATGTTTTAAAAATGATTTCGGGCAAGTAGGAGCCGCGGCTGGCTCGAATAAATTCCAGCCGATATACATATTTTCGACCACTTTTTGCAGCAATTGGAGCCGTGTATCAGCAATAACGCGCCGAAAATTCTCTTAAAAGGCATTAATCGTCTCCGGCTTATCTGCGTAGACAAGCGATTTCACATAATCCCACAAAAAATAGTCCAGCGATGTTAAATCGCACGATATTGGAGGCCACGCCACAGGCCCACGACGCGAGATAATGCGCTCAACAAAAGTTTCCTTCAATAAATTGATTATTTCGTTGGCTGTATGGCATGTAGCATGTAGTCTTGTAGTCTTGTTGGAACCAAAGGTCGTACACATCAACATTTTCCAATTCAGGCACGAAAAAGTCATTAATCATGGCTCTATAGCGTTCCCCCCCCCCCCATTGACTGTAACATTATGGCCGGCTTCATTTTTGAAGAAATATGGACCAATGATTCCCTCTGCCCATAGAGCACACCAAACAGTGACTTTTTGAGGACAATGGCTTGTGGATTATCATTACTCCAAATGCGACAATTTTGTTTATTAACGGTGGCCATCTCCTTTTGGGCCCAATCACCGAATGTGCGACGCACTTGACGGTCGCACGGCTTCAATTCTTGCAAATGGCAAACCAAACTGAACATAAATCTAGTGACAGCTGCCAAAAAAAACAGCTGCCGAAAACAGTGTTGCCAGATTGAAAACCACACATCTGAAAAAACCACCCTTTAAAAACAAAAAGAAAAAAAAAAACAAAATTAAAAGTCTTTATTAACTATTTGTGCAAATGTTCACCATTTAGCAGCACTTGGACTTATCCGATAAATAAAACAAAAGTAACCGATTTTTCAATGATAACGTAGACCAAAATATCTATTTATACTTATACTATAGGGCTACTCGAATTCAATTTATTACTATTCACTACTAAATATATATCTCCAGCAAGTGCATAGCTTGGAAATACGTATTTGCTAATATATTTCTAAGTCGTGAAAATGGCCCTAAGTGAGTTAAATTAAAGCTTCTAAAGTATAATGGGTGTTTCTATTAATAATATTCTTGATATGACACATTACTAAGCCAATAACAAGCATTTTGGTTATTAGACTTATGTCACTGGATACCGTCAACCCATTGGTACTTAGCTTTCTATATATTTAAAAGGTTCGTTTATAAATAAAAGTTGACTAAAACATTCACATATTTATCACATATTTTAATTTTATTGAGTTATAGATACATTTTTATTGATATTTTATGTTAGAAGGCAAAATCAAAGACAACTTCTGTTACATCTTAAACTATTTAAACTTCTACAATCGTCATTTGGCGACAGGTCGGCTACTTCTGGAACAGTTGTATGGAGTTGGCACCCCGAAGTGTGAAACTTTACACGGCTTTCTAGAACTACATACATATAGCTAACTGGTATTTACCCGATTTGACAAAAAACTAATCGAAATTTATTAAGTCTTCTAATCTTTGCTTTGCTGGAGAAAAATAAATTCGTATATTTGTTCAACCTAATCCAGACTTATCTGAATTTTAGTAGCTTTATTATACAAACTGCAATTACGTCAGACATGCATAAAACGCAATAAAACATGCTTTGTTACATATATACTTACTATCTACAAGTGCGCAAAAGGCTGTCTGCTTTTTATCAGAAATGTTCCAAAGAGTACTATTTCTGCTACAAAAAGCGGAAGTGGCTAATTTATATATGCGCGCTTTTATATGATTTTTTATTTAAATAGGAAAAAAATACGTCAATGCAAGTCTTGCAAACAAAAAAGCATAAAAAACCCATCACGCTGACTATTCTATATTAAAAAAATAACAAAAAAAAAGCTTAAACAAAATCTAAATTAGTTTTCCCAGCAGCGCAGTGAAGCATCACAGCCGCTGCAAAAAAAAAAAAAAACATCGCGGAAGTCAAGTTCAAGGTAAGACGAACCCCAATTGCAGAATCTCAGTTTGGAGCTTCAAATGAATGTAGAAGCAATTTGCACACATGACTGCATCTAACTAATCTCTCAGACGGACAGACAGACAGTCAGACGCAGACTGTCATTTGAGTTGGCAATCTGGCAGGCAGACATCAGAAGTTCAGAAATTTCAGAACGTCAAATGCATTTTCTCATTAATTTTTCAATTAAACGCAAATTTAAATTCGAGTAACGCGAATCTCGACGTGCTGCTTTGAGTGTATGGCACTTTTTTGGCAGGCGGCGGCGGTTATTATTTCGAGATGATTGCCAGTCATTCGGCGTTTGTCTGTCCGTCTGTCTGTCTGTCTTTCTGCTTCATGGACCTACCACAGTGCCATGTAGATTGCGTTTATTTTGCATATTTAAGTATGTACGTATTTTATACGGCGTATATGCAACAGAAAAGTATTAAATTTCCAGCTCATTAAAATTTACGCTCTGTGTACGTACGGGCGTATATGTGTCTGCAACAACAGCAACTCACAAAGTTGGCAGTCAGCAAAATCAGCAACAACTCGTCATTATGCTACTCAGCGAAACGCAGACATGCAGACATACAGAAGGATTCTTGTATACAATTTAAGTAGTATGTTCCATGCAATGTATTTCAGTTCGTGCTCTCTCAAATGGCTTTACTTCGTTGCGTTGCGTTGCGTTTCTTTTATTCATTCATCATAAGAAGTTCATCAGTTGGTTGCTGCTTATAACTTTTTGTCGCGTTTACAGTAGCGTATTTGCAGATTTTTGGGCCACTCACACAAAGTGTTTGCCATTTTGATTATAGACTCTGATACACATGTGTATTCCATTTGATTGAAGATTCTGATTAGTTTACACATTAACTTTAACAACTGTCTGTTGTAGTTACCGCTCTGTTGACGGTTAATACTCTCGCGGACAATTGTACAAAATCCTTGCTGATATGTGAGTGTTACAGTGAGCAATATATTTACTGATATAATAATAAGTATACAATTTATACATTATCTGCTATTATTAAATAGATTAACCGTTTGTACATAGTTGAACAGTTTAATTGCTTTAATTCAAACATGTTCGATACAACAAAATAAATATAAAGCGTTTTTTTTGTTTTTTTTTTTTGATTGGCATTTCTATTTATTAAATGCCAATCATTTTGATACTTGTGTTGCTAATGTTTATAAAAACTCGCGTTTGCACATTTTGGACATTCAAAAGTTTATCAATCATACAAAAATACACACATGCGCTTTATATAAACTACATATGCACACACACACACACACACACACAAATATTTTGGTTATGCCTCCCTCTCTCTTTATCTATCTCTCGCATGCATCGTGCTCATGACATACAACTAAAGGTGGTACGTGATAAAGAAATATAATCTTTCAATTTCTTTCGCAACGAACGGAGGCGCAAAATGTTCACACGGTGATGAGCTAATGTATATTCCATAAAAAAAGAGTACAGCCTCGAATTCCCGACGTGAAAAGGCTGACTGAATTTACATGAGTTTTCAATACTCCTAACGTTGTTTTTGTTTCAATAAACGGCAATAGAGCACAAGAAAACTATTAGCTAGTTGTGTATTGAATATAGCGTAGCGTTCAGTGTTTTTAAATTTGTATTTTGGACTGAGTGCTCATTTATGGTGGATTAAATAACTACATCAATGTAATATATCTTTGGAAACTAATTCAAATAAAAATAAGAAATTTGTTCACCTTGAAATAACACACATAAATAGCTCATGCCTTTGAAACTTGACACAGAAAGTTCGAATTTAGCATAGATATTTATATATCAGCTCTATCAGCATAAACAGTCCCAATTATCGTGTTGAAGTTCGGATAAAGCAGTCAGTTTACATATACCAGTAATTTCATACGACCGTCTACAAATAAAGTTGTTTTAAAAAAACGTATTATTTTTTAAATGTTAAGAACACTTTTCCACTACAAGTCAAAGTGTTGCACCTTTTTGCAAAAGAGACCAATCAAAAGCATAACGGTAAACATCTTAGTTTTTGTTGCTGTAATATTTTGATTAGAATACAACGTTTGTTTCCTTGTTGGTTGTTGTTTTTTTTTTCATCCTTATACCTATTTTCACTGTCGCATCTGTGTTCTTTTACTTTTATAGTAAGGTAGCTTACCAACAGTGTGCGCGCAAAGCACAAAAAATAGTTTTAGTGCGTGAGTGTGAATCCTTGAAAGGGAGCACGTGACGTTTTTATCATTGCTTTAGAAAACTATCAAAACGCATTTCACGCGCTGTATGTAATCGTATGCATATATATTGATTTTCGTAAGGACAGCACTTTTCAATAGTATCTATTATCAAAATTGGTACAAAAGTATAGCCGTAAAAGGGGGAATGTATATATAGTAGATATTGTCGAAATTCGTTAGTAATGAAACAGCAATAATGATAATGTCTTATATTAAATACCAAAGTCCAGCGAGTCTTTGGCATCTCAATACGACTCTGTACAATTATCATAATTTACATTTTTTTGTTTAATTTTTCCATTTTTTTTTTTTGCAAAAATTAAAAGAAAACCCGTTGCATTAAATTCTTACAGAAACGTGACGTTTCATTATAATATTCTTTTATGTATAAACTCATCATTGAAGAGCGACTAATTGCATGGCTGTTGCTATGCTTGTAAAATTCTTAATGAGAGATCAAATAATTGAACTCAATTTGTAAATGTTTAAAGTAATACGTTTTTTTTTTTTAAATGAATCATTTTACAAAATCGAAAGCCACCAATCGAAAAACCGGAAGCAATGTGATAAATCATAAAGTAACTCAAATAAACTTGAACATGCACTTACTATGCTTCCTCGGAATGAATGTATGAATGAATGAATGAATGAATGAATGAATGAATGAACGAGTAGTACCTACTTGCATCTAATCGATACTACACACACTGAAACACTTACGATTAAATTGAATTGAACATACTTGTTTATTAAACATAAATAGATATTGAACGCACACGACTTACGTCAGTTAATAATATCGAAAATAGTCAAAGACAATATAATTGGAAAGTAATAAAATTAGAGCTTGCGTCAGCAGCTTTGCCATTATTCGCCCACTCGTAAAATAAATGTCGACGGAAAAATGGTTGCTCGAAATTCAATCGAAACAAAAATAAACATTCACGAAAAAAATTGTAAGATTAGAGCTAAAATTGGCAAATAATTATTGCTGAATTTGGCGAAGTTTTTTCTTTTGTTTTGGTTTGGGTTTTATTTTTTTTTTCTTGTATTGTTTACCTTACAAGTACAAAGAATATAGAAAAAAAAAATTGATCTATTATTTGTATAAATAAATATGAAATATTGCACGTTTGTACGAGTTTAAATGACTTGCATAGAAATTTGATGTGTGAAGTATTCTGAACCAAACTTGAAATAAAAATGTGCTGATGAACCAAACGAAGTGATAGCTAAAGAATTCTCTATAAACTATGATAAAGACTTAAATGAAGATACTATTTGAGAAAGCTTTTTTTGTTGAAAAGGAATGTCACCATTCACCGTGCATTGTTGAATTATAGTAGGAACGTTCGATTGATTGCTTTCAGTTAGTTTAGTATATTCCACTGAACTGAAAAAGATGTAATTGACAAATTAAATGAATGATCAGCGAACTGAATGATCAGCGAACTGAATGATCAGCGAACTGAATGATCAGTGAACTATTTGAATTACGAATTAATTCATCGGTGAAAATCGTATTACTGTGAATGGCAAAATTTTAGTCGAATTTAATGCGAATGATTATTTGAATCTTTTGATTAGAACAGAGTTTTTTTCAAAATGAGTAAATAAAAAGAAATTTTTAATCAATGAAATGTTGAATATTTCAATTTTGTATATATATAGAGTTGCATTTAGATAAGATTAACTTTTTCTCTTTCAAAACAAATAACTCTAGTTTTTACAAAAAAAAAAAAACCCAAAAAAATATACCTGGTTTCTCATAGTTTTTTACGTATTTTGGGATGTAGATTCCAAAAAAATCCACCTTTTTTCTGAAGAACCTTTGTGGAGATATCCAACGAAGTTCTTCAACGTCCTATCTGAACTTGGTTTCCCAGCAAAGATCGTTCGCCTTTTGCATGATGTCGCTATCACACACCCAAAGCGTCGTCAGAGTAGTAAAGAACCTCTCCGAACACTTTGATACCAAGACTCTTTCAAACTCTTGATGTAGTACATCCTACGCCACTGCCCATACGTAGAACGGTACTTGAACTTTTCGTAAAAGAATGATTCTTCATTGTAAACCTTGTAAATCTAAGATCCAAACGGGGCAAATGCAATTTAAACGAGGGTGCCAAAGAAATCGCTAGCGAATTGGCTACTAATGATTTGACAATTTGCTCAAAAAATATCACTATGCCACAGAACTTCGAGCGAATTGATTTTTTTAGCATTTTCACAAACCTTTTCGAACTTAGCAACGACTGTGACTGGCAAATTCAATTAGCGATTTCATAGTTGGTTTAGTAAAATGCTAATTTATTAATTAAAACATATAAAATTTTTAATTGTTTAGACGTAAATTAATCAGAAATTGTACCCCCTGTCTGCAACGATAGGCCTTTTCATTTACAAAATATATTTTAGAGGCGTATTTAATAAAATCGCTAGCTCAATTACAGGCGAATTGCATTTCGCTAGTAAATGAGCTCTATGGCATGGTGAATTGAAATTGAAGTGAAATTCCAGAGAAATAGATTCCTGTGTCACCCCTGAAAGACTTTTACAAAAGACAGAAAAACATATTTTTCGGATTTTTATTGCATGTAATTTCATCAAAATTTCGCATAAATAGAAGAAACGTTGTAAAGAGGACACTATCATCTTTTGAACGATATATAACTTACATTTGTATAAAAATTTATGGAGTTGCTAAACTAATTGAAAAAACGTGTCAAAAACGATTCTTCAGAAAAAGAACACAATACATAGAAAAAAGTCCATGAAAAACCAGTTTTCAAGAAGCGGCGTAAACTTCTAATTTAGTAATCAAATTCGAAGACTTATTTAAACAACCGAGCAGTACCGGGTATTTTAGCTTGTCATCAAATAAAAGCCAAAACGAGCAACAAGAAAGCTTGAGACGTCGACGCAATTAGAAGTTGTTAAAACGCTTAAACAAAAACAAAAGTGCACTGATACGAAAAAGTTAGAAGAAACCATGGGACATCTGGCATGGGACAGTGTAGTGGGAAGACTAAGTCAGGCACAAATTGCAGAAAAGGTCAAAGAGCTGCCAACAGCAACAACAAAATTCAACAACAATAAAAGCCATTATAATGACGGCAATAAAAAATTAGAAACGTGTAAGAAAAATTAAACGTTTTCCTTACAATTTTTCTTTTTTTCATTTTGTATTTTCCGCACACTTTTCCACCATTTTTTATATTGTTTTTCTGGCGCACCCTTTTCTTGCTTGTCTTGGCCATATTGTCTTCGTTTATATATCTTTTCAGTGGTATATAAACGCGAAAAATTAAGCGTTGTGCTGAAAAGCGAGGAAATATTAAAAGAAAAATCATTTAAAAGCTACCTTGGCGCACATTAAAAGGGCGTCGCCTTAGGTGTAACGCGGGTGGCAGAGTGCGGAAGTGGTTTTTACTGATTGCCATTAATGCATATGAACACTGGTCAACTTGAATTCTTCCCACATAATTATTTTCTGCTTAACTGTGCTACTGATGAAGTTGTGGCACTGCTGCATATTGTTTTGAAGCTGTGGGACGTGGTTTAGTACAAGCTACGATCGTGATCAGCAAATTTACTGATCATAATCACTGATGTCGCGCACTGTTATGCTCTATGACTTTCTACTGACTTGAAAACTTTAAAGACAGTTGAGAAAATGAAGATTTATTTCTTAAACTGATATGAAGGCTATAGAATATATAAAACTGATATATATATAAAACTGACATCAGTTCCAATAGTGTCTATAATTTTTAAAGATTATTTTCATATTATTAAGAAGATGATAGGTTATGTTAGGTTAGGTTAGGTTGAGTGGCCGGTGGCAAGCATACCACATACACTTAGACCAAAGCGATCCCAAATCACACAATTTGAGAGAGACAGCTGCATATAGCTTCATATATAGTAGCAAATTCACAGCATTTGCTGAACTCTCCCATGCATATGGGGAAGTATTTCCTCCTCGCTGTTTTGATAGCTTCTACATAGATCGGGTTGTGGGAATCGATGTCTGCCTATCTGGCAGTGTATGGTTAAGACAACAGTTAGAATCGAGTTATCGGTTCTATTTAACATTAAAGTTGATCGGGTTAACCTTTTGTCCTGGCCCAGTTTGTTTGGAGATAGCACAAGTGGTTAGACTGGAATAGCGATGCCCGAGTTCTTACTGAGAAGGAACTGGACGATGGAACACTCGATTTCACTGTGACCTGGCACCCAATCGATGTATATACTACGATATAATGCTGGGCCATCACGTTAATAGATCTGCGGCATTCAGTAATGGTTTTTGATTTTATTGAGCAAGAGTCTAAAGCTTTTAACGCTATTTGACTTTGTCCCATCGGATGAGATATTCGCTGAATGAATGTAACATCGAAATGATAGATGCTGCAATAGTTTGGAAGCCTAAAAGATGCTTCCACCTCCAATTAGTCGAGCGTATACACTAACTCCGACTTGATTGATTAGCTTTGAGCCTATATCTGCTTATGGAGTTGTTCAAATCTTGTTGTTGGCTGTGCCATTCAGACCTGGGGGTAATTTTGAGGTTGTATTTTGAGTCAAAAACTTGTTTAGCCAGTGTGTTGAGGTATTTCCCTTTAATATTTTCGGATCGTAGAATGCCTTAATATGTAGTTCGTCCATCAGTTGCTTTCTCTAAGTCTTTTGGATGCTATTTTCTTTCCTACTAGATCTAGTGGGGGGCAAGAAGTAGAATTGTGTTTAGTGGTTCCATCCGTGTGGTACGAAACGCTCCACTGACTCATAATTCAGCACTTCTTTGTACTTTGCTAAGTTGGTTTCTGATTGTAACATTGTCTAGAGCTGACCACAATACTTCAAAGCTGTACATATATATGGATTTCACTGTAGCTGTATATATCCAATAGGCTATTTTTTGTGTAACACACAAGTTTTCCATCAACTGTGCGCTTTTCTTAAATTTCTGACTTATAACGTTCCGTTTTGGAGCTATCATGTTCGATACATTGCAGTTTCTTGTAAAAAGCATGAACTTTGTTTTAATACGGTTGATGCCCAAACCGCAAGAAAAAAGCCAACCTGCATAGTTCTTTAAGTGCGCCTCCATTAAACCGCACATCGTCCGCATACGCAATATTTTAATAAACATGCTTCTCCACGTCTTAGCATTGTGTCGATACCTAGAGAGAGCAGAGAGAACACCACCCCTAGGGTGGGATACCTCTATTGATGTAGCTTAGCATTCACTGTCCCACATTTAAGTAATTACCAGGGAGCCATCCACCCCCAGACCCGTCAGCGCTTCGGTTATTGAAGGGAGCTTCTATATTCTATCAGAATGCCACAAAGCGTATATTCTTTTCTGTGTAAGGATCCCTCAATTCTGGTTACTAAGGTGGGTAGAACATTCTCTGTTGACTTGCCCCAACTGTATGCATGTTGAAAGCGAAAGGGGCAAATTCTTCAGTAGGAATGAGGATCGACTTACTGGTCTATAGTCTTTGGGGCTTACATGCAATGTCTTTCATCTCCGTCCAACTTTTTGGTGCATGGTTTAGCCTGAGGCTTCCCTAAATAGTAGAGTCAACTATTTTTCCACATGTTTGAAGGTGTTTCTGTTGTTGGGTTAGGAATATATCATCGTCTTCAGGGAACTTGATGGATTCTATTTTTCGTTTTCTTACTATTTAATTAATAAGATGGTTTGTTAACCTCCCTTCTGTGGAAATATAATGTACATTCCAGAGAGTGAACTTCCATTAACAAAATGGTAACAATTTAAACAAGGTTCTACATCGAAATGCCTAAATACAACAATAAATTTATGTACGCCAATGACCAATGTAATTAACCAAAATTACGGTCAAATAAAAATAAATATATGAAGACAACAAAATTACGCTAACAAATGCCACAAAAAGAGAAAAATGGGAAAACGCACACCAATTTTCCACAATCTGTTGGTCGAAATTTTATTATACGGAAAAAATGTTTATTACGCAATTTTTCATGCGCATTTCATGGAAAAATTAAATGTTTCAGAGCAATTTCGAAGACATTTTTCGTTATACAGCATTTTATTTGATGCGAATCTTCCCAACGTTTCACATTTTGTATTTATTTAAAACCTTGAAGGCAGCCAGACAAATAGACGTTCACAGAGGCAATTTGTTTTGATTGAATGAAATATCAAAAACGTGACCCGAGTGCACTCGGGCAGGCAGTATAAATTCGGAGTAGATAAAAGTATCCAAATGTAATACATATTTTAGCCAAGTGAAGTACGCTTTCAATATCTTCGTAGTAGAATAGTAGAGTGAGAAATGAGCATTTGGGTTAAATTATATGCAAATTACTTGGGTACTACCGATAATATTATATTAAGTGCAAATGTGATTAAAGCACGTGCAAATGATTGAACGATTGCATATATGCGACGCGCTAATCGACAACGTTGATTATGTCGCCATTGATGATGTTGATGATGATGATGATGAGGCTGATAACATTGATGAAGTTTTTTGTTTTTTTTTGCTATAACTTTTAAGCTGATGAGATTTATTGTCTATACTGGTACTTCATTTGAATTGGAATAAATGGTGTAAAAATAAAGAAAAAAGAGTGGAATTAATGCCACTTAGACAATGCTTAAGCGCTGCCAATCGTGTTCAAGTGCTTTTGTGGTTTGTCTCCTGTCTATAGATGCACTTAATCCTGCAGGAAACTTCCTGTTGGCAGCTGTAGATGAAGTAAGTAGGAGCGAGTAGAAAGGTGGCAGAAGCAAACTTTAAATGTTTTAGTGCTTTATTCAGTTGTGAGCCAAGCGAGAAGTCAAAGAAGAGTAAAATCGTCTAAAACGAGTTAAAAAAATGCTGTAAAATACTTCCGCATTTGTACTGGAGTGGGTAGTTTAAAAAGATTTTCGTCACATTGAAGAAAGATTTAGCTGAAACAAACACTCAAAACTGTGAATGTAGACTCTAAATTAAATCACACTTTTTCTTCAACATTTTCGAAAAAATTTTCAATTCATCGCGAGCTAATTACGTTATTTTTTTTTTTCGAAAAAATTACTGTTTTAATATAGATATCATATCATATTTATTGTCATCATCATAAACAACTGATATTTATATAAAGCGAACGTCCTTTTGCCACTCACATGTTAACGGCAACAAACATTTGCCAGTCGAAATGTGAAAATGTGAATGTTGAGAACAGGTCTCTATAAAAAATTATTGGAACTATTAATCATTGATATAGATTTAATTATGCAAGTATATGGTGGCAGGTTCGTCATATAAATTAAAACAGATTTGACTTCCCAGTCACTCATTTAATACGAAAGAATGAGGACAGATTTTAAATACTCTGTTTTTAAAAATTCGTAATTTCCTTGAGAAATTTCATCCAATACGACAGTGAGTGTGTTTATATTAAACATGTTGCCCAAACTATTTACCAATTGAAGTCCGGACAATAATTAAGGAAGTGTTCCAAGTAATTTGCAGACTTTAAATATACTGATTAGCAATGATGTTTGCGATTAACGTAAGTAGTGTAAAGTGTTTATCATCTGCGACTCAACAGTTTTCAATTGTTGGCATCTGGCAACACTAAACAATAATTGGCATTACTTTCTGTAGAAATGGTAACTAAGGTTCACCGTTTTATTCAACAACTTGTAAAAATTATTCAAAGTTACTACAAAAATTCGCATATCATTGTGAAAAATTCTTTTTGAACGACGAGGCCCATTTCTGGCTGACTGGGAACGTAATAAAGCCTTGCAAAAATGCATTCGAAAAGACAAAGAAGGCATTTATAGACTTTCATGTCTTCGTGGTTTTCGTTTGACCACACAAACTAATGGAAGCACTTTACTCGTTTATCAAAAAATAAAATGCTTGTGAAGATTTCTAGTTATAATGAGAACAAATGAGAGCAAACGAGCGATATGCTTGAGTTTATTCTTTCGCATTACTTTCTCCCCTATTGCCCTTTTTGTATTGAAAAAAAAGTATGTAGAGTTTGATGGTTTGTCCAAATGCTCATATGCAGGTAAATAAAAAGAATAGATTTTCTGATTTTCTGCTTATAGACTGCAAACGGATCAGCTGCTTAAGTGTGTAAGAGAATATTGAATCGAAAAACTGCTCTACTTCTTTTGCTTAGTTGCCTTTTTTCATTTGGTTTTGGCAGTTTCTTGAATCGAACCAAGTTCTCCACAACTTGTTGCAATTTGTATGGAACCTCTGCAATGTTTTTTAAAGAACAAAATGAAAAGAAGAATTTAAATGAATTGAATGATTTACTTAACGATTTTTTGTTTTTTTTTTTGTTTTGCACAATAGTCTAGAGCAGAATCCGCAGGAGATATTAAAACAATCACTTTTTGATGTGGAATTTAGGTTGAATGAGGTCCACCTAGGTCAGTCGTTGCCTCTACTTGAATGACATCAGAAATTTTAATTGAATCTACACTTCTATAATTCTTCTAGATTGATTTTATTCCAAAAATTTAACTTCGCTAGCTGTTGAGCTCTTCAATATCAAAACTACACAAGCTACCCACGCCCAAGCAACACACGCATGTGTGCCGTGCATATAGAATTTCTGGCTACTAAGCTTTTTTCCCCATATTTTTTTTTTGTTATATTTTTTGTACATTTTTTTCACAACACAACCCGTACTTTGTTTTCCGCATGCTGTCCAAATGCTTTTCGCTCACACACAAGCTGAGTTCATCCAATTCTATCCCGTTTTTTTAGCTCAAAGGCTCGAACCATTGGCAACATTTGCTGTTGCTGCTGTGGAGATGACGACGACGTCGACTCAATGCGTGCAAACCGCGCAGAACCACAAAGCGACTTAACTCGTTTTAAGCGTTTTTCATGCTATTTTAGCTTTATGTTTTATTTTTATTTTTTTTTTTCCACAAAAAGTTTTTCGCTGTCCCCTGCGTTGAACTCTTTCTCCACAGATGACTGAATATTTATGAACGCGAAGAGTAGCATTAAAAAGCTGCCACAGCAGCAGCAGCAGCAGCAGCATCAGTAGTAAAAACTGGACATAAACGCATTTGGACTACGTTCAGAATTTTTGCCCTTTTCGGTGCAGCTGCTCCAACATCAACTTCAACGCCATGCACTCATTTTTCCTCCATTTTCCGCATTTCTTTATTTGCCGTTGCCATTTGGCATTCACGTGTAGCTGGGCGGTCATGCGTTGGTTATGGTCATATGGTTCAGCTACCGTTATTGCCGCAATATGCGATTATCAAAGGTGAGTGTTGCCACTTTGCGGTGTTGCTTTTTTGTAAATTATAAAAAATTGTTTTCTTTTTCATATCGCAACTCTTTTCTTTTTGCTCGAGTTTATTGTATTTTCGCTGCCCTCGCTGTGGCACTTGATCTTTAAGTTGAGCGTTTAGTTATCACCAAAGCCACAACATATAGTTTACTTGTACAAAATTATTATTTGTATTTTTGTAGTTTTTATCAGTTTATTTGCTTTCTTTGTTTGTTATGTATTTCTCGTTTCAACTTTTGCTGAGTTATATTTCTCATGCGTTCTCTCAGTTGGATTTGAATCTTATGCTTTGTTCAGCTACTACATACTTCATACTTAGATTGTTTGAGTTCTTAAAGCATTTGCTGACAATTTATTTACATAGTTGTTTGTAATATAACGTAAATAATAATAATAATAATGATAATGTCGTTGGTTTTGCTTATCGTTCTGTTTTTATAGTGAATATTTTGTCTGATTATAATGTACGTGAAGAACAACGAAAACCGGAAGTTTAGAGTCATTCGATACTTAAAGCAAATAATGCATTGAATGATTTCACAGGAATAATTTGTGTAAAATCAATTTTGAATGAATTGTGATATAAGAGTAAGTAGAAATTAATCAGAAACCAACTGTTTTATTGTATTATGATTGTAACATTATACCACAGCGAACACTTGTATAAATACGTAGTTAGACGAATGAAATATGAGTACTGTATACTAGACATTGAAACAAAATAAATCAAATTGGATATAATTTACAAGATATGCAAGAAATCAGTACTCAGTATCACTCTTTGTAAAAGTTATCGAACTATAATTAAAGTAAAGTGATTTACATACACGTAACATTTGGAAATGGCAAGCTCATTTTAATAATTGAACGATTCATTGTCAAAAATACTCAATACTCGTAGCAATATTCACTAAATTATTGTGAATAGTGCCACATATCGAGGAATGCACGAAAAATTTTTAAGCCTTGATGAAATCTCCTTTCAATTCAAAATTTGCCTTAATAAAAACTTTCCGACCATCCGACTGTTTTGACTGACATTGTTCAGAACTCTTTCAATTTTTAGTGATCTACACAGGGGTCGGCACTCGAAGTGTTACTAACATCAAGCTGTTCTAGCAATCAAACAGCTAATGACAGCACGTTCTTCTTTTGTCAAGCGGTAGTCTGTTATGTTGTTTAGAACCCTATGGAACCATGTCATCTTACGACGCAGTTCAAAAAAGTTATCGAAATTGAACTTAAACGGAACAATGTTATTGCTTTGTATTTGGCTGGAAAATCGCAACCAGCTATTGTTAATGAGCTACGTCATTTATGTGCGAACATAATGTTTGTGCGTCGTACCATTACACGTTACAATAATGCTGGTAGAATCAAAAAACGCTATGGAGGTTGAAATCCAAAAACAGCAACATCGGCAGATATGGTTAGAAGGTGAATGCCCGAATTCAACGTAATCCACGACAAAGCGCAGTTCAATTGGCGAAAAAACTCAATGTGTCTGCTCGTAGCATGGGGTACATATTATAAAATGAGCTACGATTGAAGCCCTACAAAATACAAAAAGTGCAAGATTTGACACCTGCAAGGCAAAGCTGTTAAAACACTTGCACGTTAATGGCGAGCTTGAAAATGTGGTATTTGGTATTTGTATCATTCGAGACCAGCGAATTGCTCTGCGAAAGCAAACGCCTGGATCTGTGATGGTTTGGGCCGCGGTAACTGCCACAGGACGTACACCATTCGTTTTTCTTTTTTGAATCAAAAAATCTACCGTGAAATGATTTTAAACGATAATTTATTACCTTGGGCAGTTAAACAATTCGGTAGAAACCATTGGAAGTTTGCACCAACCCATAAAGCCAAAGAAACCCAACGTTTTTTTACAAGATAACGTTCCCAGCTTCATTTCTTCACAACAGTGGCCACCATATTCCAAAACCTTAAGCCCAATGGATTTTTCCATATGGTTCATTCTGAAGACCAAAGTATCAACTAATAATATAAGACGGTCAACGTCTTAGAGATTGCTCTTCGCCGATAATGGGACAAAATACCATCGTACCACATTCGTGCAGCGTGTGACAAACTCGATGCTATTATCCGAAATGTTTTTACGATATACTAAAATTTATAAATAAAAAAATAAAAAATTGACAAAATTACAGCATTTTTAATTGGTAACACTTCGAGCGCCGACATCTGTATATTTCAATATCTAAAAACAAAACTGTAAGCTCTTGTAGCGAAAATTGAGTATGATTAGTGGTACGCAGATCTGCCAAAAGGCCGTTATGCATGTCAAAATTACTGTGAAGGTTATATAACCCATAGATTAAATTATTTAGTAGTTCGATCTGGGCATACGAGTGATATTTTATTAGAATTAATGAAAAATTAGAACTAAAATGGGGGACATATTTGCGTGGGGGCTACCATTTATAGTGGCCAGATCTGGATCCATGCGGTATATTTTTTTAGTTTTACGTAAGATATAAATTTGGCGTTTCTAGCGTACTTAACAACAAAAAAACTTAACAAGAAACTTAATTTAAACTTAAGTTAAAACATAAAAGTGGGGGTTTATAGAGCTACCCCAAAAAGTGGGTGGTACACGCCCATTTGTATATGTATATGAAGAGGTTGTCCACTAAAATCCACCAAATCGAATTTCAAGCTAATATTGATTTCAATAAAGATTTTTTCATAAAAAAACACAAAAATGGGCAGTAGGTTTGTATGAGGGCTACCCCAAAAAGTGGGCGCGCCAGGCCCATTAGTCTATATATGTTAAGGGGCTGTCGATAAAAAGGCACCATATCGCATTTCAACTTAATATTTACTTTAATACGGAAGTTTTTCTTACAAAAAGTCAAAAGTGGACCATAGGTTTGCATGGGAGCTACCCCAAATAGTGGGCGGGTCCCACCCATTAATGTATATGTCAAGCATCCGTCCACTTAAAGTTACCATATCAATTATTAAGTTGATATTGACTACAATAAAAAAGTTTTTCATACAAAAAGTCAAAACTGGGCGATGGGTTTGTATGGGAGCTACCACAAAAGGTGGGTGTGGCAAATCAATCTTGACACTCTATTAAACTGCAATAAGAAGAATAAGTGTGTGTGCAAATTTTCAACAGGATAGCATAAAAATTGGTCCCCAAAAAATGCGCAACAACAAAGACAGACGGACAGATAGACAGATAGACAGACGGACATGGCTAGAACGTCTTGTCGCGCTTATCAAGAATATATATACTTTATGAAGTCTACAATGCCTCCTTTAATGCGTTACAAACTCTCAGACAAACTGATAATACCACTTCACACTATGTGTGAATGGTATAAAAATGCGGACTATGTTTTTATGGAGGCTTATCATACTATTCATACTATTTATCTGAAGAGGATAAAGGGGATAAATATTACAATTTGAACTCTCTATCACTTATAGTCTCCCAGTTCTGTGCATTCAAACAGACGATCGGGCAGACGAACATATTTATATTGACTCGTCTTCCGATGGTGATCCTCATGCCTGTCACCCCCCACTACCATGGACACATGGTATACAAATTGAGAAGCATTGCCATTAAAGGAACAAACAGCGAAAAATTTGAGTCTCATAATTAAATTCACAACACAATACAATATGTGAAGCAACAATATCTATATTTATTTCTATATACAACTTGTAGCAAATGACATTCAGACAAAAGTTTTTACATTGAAGAGAAACTATTTACACAAGTTGTACACTGTTCCTTTACTGTTACCATACTCAAAATTCAATACTGTACGATATTGTGTGAACTTTGTTCTTATTAATAATATCGATAAAATGTCATACAATACCTTTTATTTTCTAAGGCGGAAATGATGTTTTAGTTTCTGAATCATAAAAAGTTTTTTATTAAAAACTGCAAAAATTGAATATACATTTGTGGATGCATTATACAACATTACAATATTTTCCATTAGTTTGATTTTCATACTCTTTGCCAATATAAACAGGAATGTCACGTAGTACACGCCTACAGCTGAATATATATGTATAAAATATACATTTACTTTTTACACACACATTATATATAAATATATTTAGTCATTTTTTTACCTAACGCTTGAATTTATGCATTCACACACGCACACAAATTGTTTTTCAACAATTTTGCTCATTTCATTTTTTATTACACTTTTTTTTTACACTTAGGTGTTCGCATACTATACCCATTAAAAAAAAAAAACAAAATAAAAAAAAAAAAACTTTGTTAAAAGCAATCAAAACTTTATGCTCATAATTTGCGTTTCACACTCTCCAAGGCACTTCAAAACCTCCATTCTTCATCCCATATGCTGCTAAAGGGCTTATAAAATGCGGCGTAGTGTGAGCGTGTCAAGCGGAAAACAACATTTGAATCTATAACAATTCCAATATAATATTATAGAACTTGACATGATTTCTTCTCCATGCTTAAAGTTATGCAAATTTAAGCAAAAAAATAAATTTTATACTATCGATACAAATACAAGAAATGAAGTGAAATACTCAACGAGTATATGCGACCCGACGCACTTTTGAATTAATACGCTTGAGGGCTTCATTTCAAGATACATCTATACTCACTCGTAGAAGTAGTAGTAAGGAATGAAAAAATTGATTTAAGTAAATAATATTTCACGCATAAATTGCTCTCAGCTTGGCGTAAATTAAAATTGACAAAGTGCGCATGGAAACCACTGTTGTGAAGTATCTACAAGCTGCTCTATATAGAAAAAGATGTATAGCAACCGAACGCACAATCGCCTCGAGGTTAAAGTGCTTTAGCACTAAGTACTTTATAGATATTCTGTGACAAACAAGTGCCATGCGCTAATATAGCAACCCAACACTCATGCGTTTGTTGGCTAGAGTTCAAGCGTGTCTCAGTGCAATATTTGCAGAAATGTTTTCGAGGTTTATTTAAAACAATATGCGGCTATAAACTGTCTGCAAATGCTTTCAGTACCACTAATGAGTGAGGAAGCAACTGCCATAGTAATTTCGATTCGGACAGAATAATCGAATATTTGTGAAACATAACTCTATAAAGTTTTCGATGTGAAACAACATTAATTTCGCTCCCAGTATTTGAATATTTTCAGTATCAGCTCAGATTTAACTTAGTCGGGCGTGTCACAGAAATCTCTAGACAAAATTCCGTCTGGTGATTTGAATTTCACAAAGAAATGTCCTAGGTGTCACAGCAAGCTCGTTGATTTCATGCAAAGCAGTGTTTAGTGCACATATGAGTTTTGCGCTACGCAGAGTTGTCGTAAATAACAAAATTCTAAATCCTAAGCCACAGTTTCGAAGAAAATACATACAACTTGCACAACAAAAAAAAATGTTTTTGACTTATGATTTGATGAGTTTACATCAAAGATTTCACCTAGCAAAAGTCTGGTGATTTCAAACTGTCTAAAAGAGATTTCTGTGACACATACGAAATTAATTTGGATCCGATTTTGGGTGAAAGAGATTTCTGTAACGCCTTAGAGTATGAGCTTTTTTTAAAACTAGTTGTGAATTACAAACGCGTATATAATTAACAAATAGTTTCATAGTTTTCTCTTTTAATCATCGTTCTTGCTGGTATACTATTAGATAATATAGCGTTGCCGAAAAAACTTTCGGAACAAAATCTCCCAATTTCATGCATAAAATTTGTATTTTTTAGAGTTTGTGTATTCTGCAGATACAAGAATAGATTCTTAGAGACGAAATGTTAGATAAAAGGCGCAACAAGTGGATATACAATCAACTGTATATAAATACAACCAGTGTAGAGTTTTATAATTATTTAACAAAATTAAAATACTAAGAACCGAATCCTTTATATCTAACTTTATGAACGCTGCGCGCATTGTTTATTGTTATTGAATATTTGGCCAGATCACTCAGTATTTCAATATGTTCGAAAGATAATATTTTTATTTATTCTTCTACCATTGTAATTTTCAGATCTGTATGAAATTTTTATTTCAGACTTACTCGAGTTGGGTGAGACTTAATTTTTAAGTCTTGCAATATTTCGTAAACGTGGATTAACCATGAATCCATCACTACACACATCGGAGAAACAAGAAACGATCAAAACTGTGGATATTTCTGGTGAAACAAAGTCGATGAGGGTAAAAGTAGTTTTGACTGCCAATAAATCTTTAACCGTTTGCACACGGTATAATTCATAACGATTATCTTGAAAAATTTAAAACGATAACAGGCTATTGGATCCATTTATAGACCGATTGGGGTCAAATCGAAATGCTTCTAAAAGTGAAATGCAGACCATTTTAACGAAACCGAATCCGAGCAATTTAGTCGGTTTCGAAAATGGAGCACGGTGGTATGTTGAGATAAAAATTAGTTCTCATTAACACTCAAATATTTTTCAAGAATCAACGGACCTCATTAGCACAGAAATTATTTGTCAAACCGATCAGATGCAAACACCACCTGAGAATCTCTCTTATTTTTTTAATTCTAAAAGATAAAGCTGCATATTACAATTTTGCGGAAAGTCAACACAAATCAATTGAAATATGTTCACATGCTCCTAATATGGACATTATTTATTTCTAACCAAAAAGTCACATCTTTTGTTGAAAAAAAAAAAATGGAAAAAATCCTTAAAAAAAAACGTTCCATTTTTATACCCTGTACTCATGGGACCCCATTAAGTAACTATATTCTCGACCAACAGGAAGCTGAACCGATATACCCATATCCCTCTGACCGTCTGTTTGAACGACAAGATCTCAGAGACTATAAAATATAGAGCTTTTAGTTTCGATATTTCGACTCTTCTATTTGCTCTTTAGATAAAATATATTAAATGAAGTGGTAGCCCATATACAATACTAGCCCCATTTTTGAGTTTTTGAATAATATACAATACTAGCCCCATTTTTGAGTTTTTGTATAAATATTATGTTGGTATTCCGGTTAATAAAGCTAGAAATGCAAAATACGGTATAACTTACGTCAATCATACCAATTTTTTAACCGGATAAATATGTTTTTTCTAAAGAAATTATCAACATGAACAACACATCCCAATCATTTATTTATATTTTTTTTAATATTAACTATTTTTAGTAGAGAATATTTTTTTTCGATTTTTTGCTAATTTTTCATTTTATGGGGGTTTTTTGGGACCCTCTAAAAATAGTTAATATTAAAAAGTTTATAAATAAATGATTGGATATGTTGTTCATGTTGATCATTTCTCTAGAACAACATGGTTATCCGGTTAAAAAATATTTATATTTCAGGATTCTGTATCAAATTTACGAAAAAATGTTTCTTTACCATACAAAATACATGGGAAACTTGAGGGGCCGGACGGCAATATTTTTGGGCCACCTCAATGTGCATACCTCAGCTGCATACTACTTTATCATATTTCAGAAACTGATACTTGGTATAGAGAGTATAGGGAACTTTACAGCAAAGAGAGAGCCAAATCCATTATTATAGTTTATAGACACAGCATATTCGTTGAATGAACCTCGCATAGCACATAAGAAGGTCGTTACATTCTTCATTTTTAAACTTGACTTCGCGGCTAGTTTATGCATTCTATATAATACGTACTTCTACAATAAAGCTTTTTATGATTGATTCTTTGTATTCTTGGTGTACTTCATTCAACATTTCATGTTTCCTCTGCTTGTATCGCATTTGAGAATTGTGATTTACTTGCGGTTAGTACACGGAAAAAAATCAAATCAATATAAAATTGATATCAGCTGGTAAATTTTGATAATTTTAAAAATTGCAGCACCATAGAGCCATTGTTGCCCTGTTGAGGACAGTTTTGAGGTGGGTATTACAATTCAGTCTAATGTCAAGGGTAACTCAGAAGAATTTTACCTCATCGGAAAGACTCAAAAGAGAGCTTTGAATGTACACTGGACCCAAATCCAATTTGTACTTCCTTTAGAAGGGTACCAAGACCGCTTTTTGTGGGTTAATCCTGAGTCCCTTCTTGGCACACCAGGCGGTCACAGTCCGAAGACCTGAACACATTATGTTCGAGACCGTATTCCCAAATCTCCCTGACACCAGGATCGCAAGGTCATCGGCATATCCAATGACGTTGTAAAACTGAGCTCGATTAGGAGGATCAAAGGAGTGGCGTGAGGACTGCTTCTTGAGGACACCCCTTGATCGCTCTGATGCTGACAGTCACATTACCAAGAGAAGAAGATATGTCACGTTGATTTAACATGGCTTCTACCCAGGCAATGGTGAGGCTATCTATACCCATAGGCGTAAGTGCTCGAGTGATGGAGAGGAAAGCAACCTCAACATCAAGAAAAGCACCTAGCGCTATTTCTTTTGAACGAAAGGTTCTTCTTCGAAGAAGACACGAAAACTGATTTTTATACTCGTAGATAATCATTCTCAATTTTTGTGACTTACTCAAATCACTTAATCACACTTCAGTTGGATATCAGAATTATCTCTCTCGCATAAATTCTTTATTTTACTATATTAATTTTAAAACACATCAAATTGGTATGACACCTCTTCATGCAAAAATACGATTTTGATGACTATTTCATATCAATTTGTTGCGGTGTAGTCGTGCTTGATTCATTGCAGTGTCGTTGAGCTATGAGTAACTATTGTCGAGTACGAAATTTTCTTATGATTAGTCATCTTGTTGTTAAAGTTTCTACAATTATATAAGTTGATATGCACAAAGTGCCGATAAAATGTGATAATATCTTGAAGAAATTCTATTATACATAAGTAAAATGAGTAATTTTCAAAGAAGCCGAGGCACGGTTGTACTTTTCTTATAGTTTCCTATATGCTAATATAAATTCGTTAATATACTTTAAGTTCTATGTAAGCAAAGTATAGAAAATCTAATTCGAAAACGTTTTCTAGCACATGTGCAGGCCGAACTCAATGTTCTCTTTACTTGCTGCTGCTATTTTTGTAATTACTAATCCAATTTAACAAATGGCAATGCCTATTAGGAAATTGATATTTTTTCAAAAATAAAACCTAGAAGAACAATGAACAATGAACAGCACACAACACACAACACACAACACTCAACACTTGGAAAATCGCAAAACATTGTGTTCTTCAACACTGGAAATTGGGTCAGCAAGTGAGTGGCACAGCACGAGACTACAGCACAAGAATCGATGAGACAAACAGACGACAATGTAAAGCACTTGATAATCCGCTTAAAATCATAAGTAGCTGCTACATAGACTACCATGAGATATGAACAAGTGAGCAGCTGAAAGTATCTCATGAATGAATATACCTACTATGATATAAGCGGGCTGTCATCATACTTCGCATGCGGAATGCAGTTCGAATTCGTGTACTAAAAAAAAAAGGTCAAGTTCAATACAGTTGTATCTGGGAATGTGTTTTGAATTTTGAGAAGTTTCTTGCTGTGCTTGGTTTGTTTTGTTTTGTTTTGTTTTGCTTTAGCTTAGTCGGGAATTATACGTATTTAAGTTCTTTGTACAAAAGTAGTCATTAAAAGTTTTAAGCTAATAGATACTCTTAACAGAAAACAAAGGCACAGCATAACTCATTATGAAAATTTCATTAAGTAGCTTAAGCTTATTACGATACATTTGATCATTAAAATATTACAACATACGATATGTAGCATTAAACCCGCCCGGCCCAGAGTTAATTCCAGCAATTTGCATGGCTCATTATTTATATCTGTTTCGCTTGAAATAATAATTTTTTTTTTTCAATTATAATAAATGAATAAATACTGTTTGAACTGCTACTTTTACAATATATTGTTTGCTTGTTTCAACAAAAAAAAACAAAACAAAAAAACAAAAAGTTTAAAAAATATATACATCAATATAAGCCAAGTGCCAATAATGCCGTTCAATGCCTTTCAGTTTGTATTATATGGTTTGTGGCCTCTTGACACGTGTATTGAATATATTTATTTATTGTTTTTCATTTACAAGTATTAATTGTGTGCTTCATATAATTACTTGTGGGTATATTTGTATAATCCGCTGGGTTTTTTCTTTGCAAAGCTGCTACTAAAGTGGCAACTTGACTTAATGAATATGACAATTTGTTAAATTTTTTTTTAAGCAAATTTTAAACCGAGCAAGTTTACACTAAAAATATACCTCGTACAATTAAGCAAATACAAGTCAGGCAGTTAAATAAATTTAAATAAACGTTACAGAAACGTTACGAACATTTAACACTCTTGGTGCTGGCGACTTTTTCATCGAATTATTACAAAAAAAAAAGAAACTTTTACAAATAAACACTTAACTACCATGCTCTAAGCGGGATTCGAATCCGAAGCCTTTGCGTTACAATTCACAAAGTGTTGCATAGTCTTAGCATACTGTAAAACGTCAGCTGATATGGTAACAATAATACAAAAAAAAGAGCAGCTGAAAACAGTGACTGTCTACTTTTACACATGCATTAAAATGATCGGTTGGTAAAGAAGTAATAAACACTGGTATTAATTAGATTCATATGTAGTTACTTTAACACTTTCCAATTGATCTTGCTAACAAATACATAACATATGTCAGCGCGCTTAAGGCCACCCAATTGAACAAAACTGCACAAGCTAGTGGAATTCAGACGTAGAAGAACAATGGCCGAAACATATTTGCAGAAACGTGCGCAGCTTTACTAACAAAAAATATGCATCTCAACGTAACTCTGCCAAATTTCAACTATTGACATAGCTATGACGCATTATGTTTAGTACTGTCAAAGTCATTTTTTTTTACAGTGTACCAATTTGCAGCGATAAAGCAATGTAACACTTTTACTTTCAAAGCTGAGTGTAACCACTAATTTGAATTTTTGTTTCTCTTAAATAGAGAACAATAAAATTCAGCTAACTTTTAGCTCATATGTACGAGTATATGATAAGCCGAAGATGTACGACCACCATGGACCGGACAATATCGCTCTAGCCTTATAGACTGTACACTCTGCAACTCTGAGTTGCCTTTGTGATCCATCATTATCAAATTTATCGCACATGCGCTAAATTATTCAAGTGCTATTTTAATGCAATTAAGTACTTAAAGAGACTCTGTGCAAAGAAAACATTTTAAATTTGTACCTCAGGCGTCATAAAAGAAAAAATATATATATTCGAACAATGACTGATTAAATAAAATAGAGCGAATATACAGTATTTCAACAATTTAGTACTTTCTCAACTGATTTTGGCTTTGTTCTTTGTTTAAATTACAAAAATTGTTTCTTATATTGATCAGCTAAAATGCACTTATTATATTGTAGAGAAGCCCCAAAACAACAAAAGGAAATGGAATTAGCTTACATATTTTTTTCATTATTCGTGTTTATGGCTTTGTAACACTAGCGTTTGTTAACTTTTGCTTGTAAATAACTCTTTGTATAATCTTTTCGTATAGACTGAGAGTTACCAATGTTCTATTTTAACTGTTCGTAGAAGCTTCATTTAAATTTATATTGCGAATGGTTTTGGAAGAATGATTTATTGGTGGCATAAAGTTTTTCGAGATTTTTCTCTTCAAATCAAAAATAGATGAAACGGTTATACATAACCTTTAATTTTTTTCTGTGCAGTAAGGTGAGCCGTTCATCAAGCTGCATTGTGCAGCCTTCAAGCAGTAATGAGCAACATCTTAATAAGTTGACGCTCGAGAATACCATTTGAAATCAGTCATTATTAAAAATCATTAAAAAAAGGAACGTGAGTACCGACCATTTTTATAAATACATAAGTTTTGCCTGGCTCAAGGTCAATACATTAAGAATCATAAAAATGCTCAATGCGAAAGAAGCCATAACATTTTGTTTGCAAAAATGGTATTTTAGCTAGTGAAACACGTGTTTCGGATTCAGCTACGAGTCATTAGTCATCAGTCACTTACATTACAACACTTGGAAAAGGCCATATACAAATGAAATATAGTATGCTATAATAGTAGTTAATTGCTTATGCAAGTTAATTGCTAAAAAGTCATTAAAACAAATAATTAAAATGAATTATATTTAAATGAACTAAAAAAAATATAAAAATATATTAATAAAGAAATATTCATTAGCCACCCTGTATTAACTATGGTGCAGGGAAAATTCAAAATGAGATGAGACGTGGCAGATTTTTATTTATATTCCTGATTAGCATAAAAAGTTGAGTCCATAAAGCTTTGTCCGTCAGTCTGCATGTCTGTCTTTGATATACATATATGAACATCGAGATCTCCACCGAACTTGGACCTTTAGATTCGCCTGATACAAGCGCATGTCATGTATAAAAAAAAATCGTTATATCATGTCGATAACGCCCACAATACTGCTATTTGTATCATACTTGCATAAATGCGGTAGTGCCGTCTATGGTACAACGCGACACCCATTTATATTCTACTGTCGTGAGAGGATACAACATACGCTTTCTTTCATGGATCAGCCATTGTAGTGCAGCAGATCAACTACAATTTTACTGTAAGACACTTTTTTTTATCTGCACAGCACGGTTTTTCTTAGAAATAGATCAGTTTCTACTAACCTGTTGGAACTTACGACATTGGTTAACAAAGACTTTATTAATGGTTTACAGACAACCATTATTTACATCGATTTTAGTAAGGCGTTGGATTGTGTTAATCATCGGATTTTGGTTTACAAACTTGAATGTTTAGGTTTTCTTCCAGCTTTAGTCAAATGGAGCACATCCTATTTGGATTCCCGTTCACAATGTGTAGTATTTGATAACACCTTATCTCACAGAATTGATGTCTTTTCAGGTGTACCTCAGGGTAGTCACCTTGGACCCCTTCTGTTTGTACTGTTCATTAATGATTTGCCTGATAACATATCTTACTGCCATACACTGATGTACGCAGATGAGGTTAAGTTATCTTGAGGGCCATGATATGATACAATCTGATTTAAATGTGCTTCATAACTGGTGTCGTCGTAATGGCCTAGTGCTATATTGCTATAAATGCAGAGTAATGACTTTTTGTCGTAGAATACCCATTTTATCTGTATTCCTTATCGAAAGCTCTGCGTTGATGCGTGTATTTTCAATTAGTGACATTGGCTTTCTTTTTGACCCAAATCTTTTGTTCTCTACTCACATTGATATTATTTGTAATAAGGCAATGGGTTTGCTTGGCTTTATCAAACGATGGTCGACGGAATTTAATGTTCCATACGTTACGAAACTTTTATTTACTGCACTGGTCCGCCCAATACTTGAATATGCTTGTTTTATTTGCAATCCGCAATACTCAGTTTATAAGGTACAGTTAGAATCTGTGCAAAAGCTTCTCTTCTTCTTTTTGCTTTGCGTAATTTGGAATGGAATCCTAGTATAAATTGTTCGCCTTATACACATCGATTAAACTTAATCAAACTGCCTACACTAGAAAAACGTAGAAATATACTTGGTGCTTTATTCATCCAGAAACTTGTATCTCCGGTGATATTTCTGTATTCCTTGAAGAATTACTAGAAACTTCTCATTGTTCCACCTATACACGTGCAACGTTCCGTTTCGCGTATTATGTTCTACATATAACAGATTTTATAACTTGAATTTAAAATCTCCAGGTCTCCCTATAAATTCTGTTCGTAATGCATTAAATAATTTTAACTTATAAACTTTAAATTAATTTTTAATTTAATTATTTTGTTAAGTACTATAAGCAACATCTTTATGTTAATATGTTAAGTTGTTAGATTAATAAATAAATAAATAATAACACGACTAATAAGACCGATCAGAAATCAGAGATCGGCCGATAATATGGCTGCTGATGATGAAAGTGTGACTGAAGACCCATACCTTTCGCTTTCTTGTCGTGCACAAGGACTTGGCCTTTCTGCGAACTCAAATTGGCGAATATGCTTGAGCATATATCCGTATAACATCCAAGATGTGAAGGTCCAAGGTCACCACCAAGCTCGTCGTACGTTCGCTGATCATCTTTATTGATGAAGCACATTTTTTTGTTGAACGACTTCGTGAAAAAGCAAAATTGCTTGTTTGGGAGAGAGTAATCCACAGCAATATAGCAAGAGTCTCCTTTGCATCTAGTTAAACTTACTATTTGGTATGCATTTTGTTCAGGCGGCATCAATAGGCCATATATCTTTCAAAACGAGCATGGCCAGACGATGACTATCAATGGCGGACGGGAACATAACTGAACTTTTTTTGTCCTTAATTGGATGACATAGATCTGGGCGTCATGTGGTTCCAACTGTATGACATCATGTGTTACATTGGTGTTGTTGCAAAAAAAGTTCATAGAACGCATTATTTTCAGTAGATGCAATGAGCAAAGCCCGCCAAGATCGTGCGATATAACGGTGTTAGATATTTATCTCTAAAAGTACGTTAAGTCACTGGTTTATGGCAACAAATAAACTGGAGAACAACATCTTCATTCAAAACATTGGTGAGATCTAGCCCGACTTATGGAACATAGTTATAAAAAATTGTAACTCTCTGATCGAGTGCAGTAAACAATGCCGCGGAGTCCATTTCAATGATATCGTTTTCAAAGCATAATAGCATTGCATGTGCTTCAATCCGTAATAAAAATTTCCGTTCTACAGTCTAGACACGTTTTATGGAAAACCCTTTATTTCTACTTGTTCTAAAAAAGTAAATATATATTTTATTATTTTCCAGTTTATCATTAATCCACACTATGTTTCAATGAAAAAATTTGCATTATATTAATCTGCTCTTTCGCATATCTCTCATGAGTTTTTTCACTGTTAAATACAATGAATCGTTTAAGAAATGCCTAATATCTTCAAATCTTATCAACCAATATAAGTTAATCTCACTATTAAACGCAAACAATTCGCACAGTGCTTAATTAATAAATATAGTTCTTGGCTACTATTGAAGTATATAAATTTGATTATAGACAACTTACTAGATTACAACACACACTATTGGAAGTATCTTCGCTCAGGCTTACTAAAGCATGTACCCGCACAGTAAAGAAATATAATTACCAATTACTCAATGCATGATAGTAAATAAAAGTAAATTTTCCCAAAAAAAAATATTGATGACCTAGAAACAATAATTGGAATTTGGTTTTATCAGCAAAAAAAGTAAAAAAAAAAAAAAAAAAAACCAACCAAATGAACCGTTCAATCGGCATAATAACCGTTCCACTATGACTAAGGCTAAAAGGCCAACAGAAGAAAAGTATCTCAAATCATTCTGAGTGTAAGATAGTAGGCAAGTATAGTATCTATCCAGCACTGCCCTCAATATGGGCAATTTAATGTTAAACGATAAGGCAGCAACTGTAACAAAGTATCTAAAGCAAAAAAAATAATCAAGCCAAAAGAGTTGATGGTGTTTTTTTTTTTTTTTTTTTTGTACACAGTTAGTCGCAGTTAGTTAAAAAACTTCAAACCGGAATTTTGTCATACTAAATACTTTTGTTGTTGTTGTTGTTGTTGTTGTCGTTGTTGTTGTTAAGAACGTATCACGTAGAATTATATCGAAATTTATGAGCTCATCATTTGCTTGGTTATTTTTGTAGATACTTTTTTCTTTTATTTTCGTATTGTATTGTAAACTTTTTTTCAGCATGATATCTGAGCGCGTTTGTTGTGGTCATTATTTTTATTATTATTGCTGCTGTCAGTGAGATTTTTTGTTGCGTGGCAAGATTTGTTGGCTTTATCAGCAAAAAAGTAAAAATATAAGAAAATTATTAAGTTTTTTTGTTTGTTTTTGCAAGAGCAATAGATTATAACTACTATAAATATGCAAATGAGTCAGAACTTTTGGCCATGATTGTTATTTTTTGCTATAAAAGTATCTTTTCTTATACATGAGATATTGCGTTATGTTAATCATAATTATGGCATCAACAGGTTCTAGCTATAAAAAACTTACGGTGTTTTTATGCGCTATAGAACAAAGATTTGTAACAGGGTATATTGGGCATTTCGAACTGTTTAAATGTATGAAACATAGCGAAGTAGGGATTGGATATACTTATGCATAGCAAGACTCATTGATCTAGCCATATCCGTCCGTACATCGAGCCGTAAGTCCATATGTCTGCCCGAGAGAAATGCTTTCTTACTAGAGAAGACTTAGAGAAACTAGCACGCTGTATCTTAGTTGCCATTTTTTGGAAATGTTTGTTATAATTTTATACTAGTATGCTATGATTTTTCTCAAAAATTATTTATCCTACTTCGCAATATCTTCATACATAAAAATGTAAGTGTTAGTTTGTTCAGAATCGATAATCTCCAAAAGTTGTTCAACGATTTCTTCGAAATTGTGAGACAACATCGCATTCGAATACGCGAGTGTTTTTATAGATGTCACACCTGTTAAAAGTGGCATGTTTTACATGTAGAAATTTGTTTTTCATCTGATTACTTGTAAACACGTTTTTTTTTTTAATTATACAAAATAACAAATAAATAAACACATTTTTCGCGGTTTTGAGAAATTCAAACACTAAGAAGTGAAATACTGTGGTCAATGATTATATGGAGCAAAATAAGTGATAGAGAAACCTTGATTTTCTCTATCACTTAGTATAATCAATAATTTCCATTGAATAGATTCCCAAATTTTATTTTTATTCAATTATTTCCTGTGATATTGCATTGAAATCGAACTGAGTCGTTTGATTTGTATATGAGTCAAAAAAAAAAATGCATCGCAGACGATCAAATATAGATCGTCGTACTTGCGGTGCGGAAGTTTTGCGCCAAATTGACAGCAAAATTGACAGGCTGAATACTCTGCTCGAATTGTTAGTCTTTGCATTTTCGGCTACTGTTTTAAATAGAAGGCATGATCTTAAATTAACCGAACTTTTAATTTAAACCATATAACATGTAGCGCCATCTGTTAAATGTTGGCAGTGTTAGAAAGGTAAATTTTTCTTATTTCGAAAGCAGCTTAGTTCATGCTAAACGTTTGACAGGTTTTAAAATGACACACGTTTTAATAGCAGCAACTTTTGTAGTTATGTCCCAAAAACAAAAGGGACTTAGGAATTATTAAAAAAAAGTTTATGATGATGATTGAATGAGTCGTACACAAGTTTACACGTGGTTCACACGATTTAAAAACGGTCGAGATGATTTAAATGATGATCCAAGACCTGGATGACTCGAAGCATCTAATCGTGCTAAGTTAGTGCAAAAAGTAAGTGAAATAATCGCTATCCATGCAAATTTCACTGTGAGAATGCTGGCAGAAGAATTAAATTTATCTTACTGTACAATCTTGAAAATATTAACTGAAGATTTGGGTAAAAGAAAGGTCAGTTAAATGATGTTCAAAACATCGCTCGTGTAGATCATTGCAAAGACATCATTTCAACAGCTGAAAACGATACAGATTTTCTTGATTCCTTGATAGCTGCTGATGAAACATGGTGTTTTAAATATGATCCTGAAACTAAGCGACAATCTGCATAATGGAAGTCAAAAGCCAAAACATAAAAAATTGCGTTTTCAGAAGTTGAGAATCGAGACAATATTGATAACATTTCCAAGGGTATTGTTCACATGGAATTTGTTCCAGAACGTCAAACTGTCAATGGAGAATATTATTTAAAAGTTTTACATCCTTTGTGGTCGAGATTTCTACGTCTTAGGAACAAATATTCCAAAGGAAAGCAGTTGTTTACATTGCATTGAGACCAAAAAAATGAATTTTTTATAAAAAAGCTGATTTGTCACATCGACCATCTTCTGAATTCGCCTGATAAATCACCATGCAATTATTTTCTCTTCCCAAAAATTAAACTGCAACGTAAGCAGCTAGGCTAGGACCAAGCAGCCGTGACACATGTGGTAAAGAACATCAGAAAAAGCGAGTTTAAATAGTGTATGGATAAATTGGTTAAGCGTTCCAAACTAACTAAAAAGTTCGGATATTTTTAGATCACACAGTGTATGTAAAGAGCACTAGGATAAGATCCACTTGAGTTGACACACCACCAAATCAGAAATGAAACGAAAAGGGAAATAGCTGTGCTCGTCGAGAACGCTAGATGAATGAGATTTTGTACATCTGTAAAGGGCAGCGGAAATAGTAAGACAGATTGTGCAAAGAGGCTAAGGAGGGGACGTAGCAATGCAAGTTTATAGAAAGTAAAATCTGCAAACAAACCAAGGCCAACTATGAAAAAATATAGTTGGTCTTGTATAGGGTACAATATAGTCGAGCAACTCGTCCATAGCTATTTCTTGGTTGAATTTGATTTCTTACGAATTTCTTTGGCTTACTTTGGGATTGGTTATTTTTGAAGTAGTGAAAAAAAGCCGGTTTCGGTTTTGCTTTGATTGCATTTGATTTACTTAAAATTTTTTTTTTTTTTTTTTTTAGCTACATAAATAACCTTTAGAATTAGTAGGTATGAAAAAAATTAAATGAAATCTTGACCGCGCCTTATAGTCTTCAAAAATTTTCTCACACCAGAAAGATAAAAAGCACAATTCATCGTTTACAATAAAATAGCATAAGAAATAATATTAACTACATCGAAGCTACGCCAACTGCAAACTTGACAGCATAAATCCCGCTAACAACTTGCAACCAGACACAAGATGAGTTGTTGAATCATTTATCAAACTTCATCAGTTTTCATTATTCAGAAAAGCAAAAGAAGATTTGCCGAACAAAACTGCTACTTATGTAGTCGATGTATTTGACTTTATTATACCCTGCATAACTAATATCGAGGTGCGGGTATATTAAAGATGCTCTTCACATACGCTGAGAATTCATGTGCACACACGAAGCTCTTTTTATTAACAGTGTAAATTACACAAACCAAACAATTTCATCGTTCTTCATTATCTGGCTTCCTGTAGCAAAATGCTAAGCGCCTACTATGTGGTTTTGTTGTTTTTTTTTTTTTGCCTATGGTCGGCTTACACACACGCATTACTTTGCACAAACCAGCAAAAATTACACACGAAATTTATTTGTTCTTCGTTATATTTCCGTTATATACCGATTATGAAAGCAATAAAAATGTTGTATATATTGGTCTATGCACTTCCATTTGAAAGTTTTGTACACCCCTTATCTAATTGATAGTATTCAAAGTACTGAATTGACTGACTTGCACAATTAACTGTTTTTCAATATTATAAAATAATTTTCATGCAATAACTTACACTATTAAAATACTTCTATTTTAGATCGAGCTACTTGATGATAAAATATTTAAGCTCACTTTTAGGAAAATCGATAAAATAAAATCAATTTTAAATCGATCTTTACTCACACGCACTCAAAATTTGGTCTCTCTTTCTCTCTCTCTCTCTCGCAACGTTCATGATACTCAACGAACAAAGGCGCATAACAAATTTCGATGGAGAAATTAACATTTTGGCCTCTGTTCCAAAGTTAATTGCGCATATGGAACGACTGTAGAGAACCCAAACTGGCAGTTAGAAATGTACAAGGTAAGTATACAAATGAAGTTTAAAGACGTGCAAATGTTTAAAAAAGAGTACAACATATAAGTTTCACTCCGGTTTCGCTCTTGAGTTGGTATTTAGCAATACACGTATTTTATTATTTCTTGTAGAGTACGAAAACCAAGTTTTAAAATGATAACACACTCTCTCCCCCACTAAGCGTTGAAATTATCCAAATCCTTACCTTAGTGAGCATCTCTAACATAAAAATAAACTACTGTCCAGAAACACGCTCTCTTGCATTAACGGTTTCGGCTATTCGTTAATGAAGAATCAGACAGATCAAGCGTTCTTATGTATATATAGAAAGTAACCTTTCACTACAGTTTCGCCCCCTTGGTGAAAAAATTGCAAAAACGTCTATACACTTGTTTAATTAATCCCATACAAACTGAATTAGAAAACGATTGGATGAAATAAAATTTGGCCCACATTAATTTGCACTATTATTTCTCCCCTTGGGTACGAATTTATCACAATCGGCAAAACATGTGTTTAATTATTGGTTTTGTAGAATACACAAACCGAAATCGAATACGAGGTCAAGCATTTCTATATATAAATACATATATGACTACATCAATAGGCGCAATGCTTTGTGGTTATTTTTCGTTATGCTCACTAGATCTGTTTGTATTGGAGCGTATTCTTCACTTCATGGTGCAATACAAAAGAAATATATATATATATATATATATATATATATATATATATATATATATATATATATATATATATATATATATATATATATATATATATATATATATATATATATATATATATATATATATATATATATATATATATATATGTATATATATACGAGTATATCTTTACTTCTAGAAATACGATCGATTGTATCAACTGTTGGATCTTTCTAGTTTGTATTAAATAGAGGTCATAATAGGAAAAACTTTAAAATAAAGTGCAAATTTCTCCAAAACTTTACGTATTTTTATAGAAATACCAAAGATTTGTATGCATTATTGAAAGATTTTTGTTATAGTATTCAGTATTTGAGGGTGCTAGAAGATAATTAAGAAAAATTTACTGAGGCAGGAATAGAACGTACAAGAAGGTCTCTTGACATATTCATTGAATTTTTGGGTAACTCAGCGTAGTGGGTGCTTAAATCATTATGTTGAATATGCAGTACCAAATGTAGTAAACTTCATTAGTAATATAATGTGCAAGACAATGATTTTTAAGTCTGACCTCAGTGCCATTACTTGGTCGATGATCCTTTAAAGCCAACCAGAATGATGGGTAACATCTTCTCAATTAAACTTGTGACTTTCTTTTAGTCACCTCAAAAACGTTGTCGTTCATCAAATATTGCAGACCCTTAATCTTCGCCAAACTTTCAAAATTTTAAAGTGCTGCCAAATTAGTGTAGGACCAAATTTCAGAGAAGTTTCTAGAAGCATGGCCCTGCTGACATACATAGTATATAATTGAAAATTCGGTTGCCTGTAATAAGTGCAGTTGCATGTCGTAAATTTAAAATCTTAAGGGAAAAGCTTTGAAAAGGTTGTCAACCACTTGGAATCTGTCAAAATATTACCAAAGACCTCTCTTTTGATCATACTCTTGAGCTGCACTTTTTCCTTTTGCACATCTAGCAATTATGAAAAATTAAAAAATCGTGGAAAAAAACTGAAAGATGCATAATATCCCAATTAAAAAAATATAAACCCATGTTCCGGTTTCCGAGTCCGAATATAAATTGTTCGGAAGTGATTCCGACAAAATGGTTTTGAAATTTCAGCTTATGAAGTTCACACTACCAATTCAATGTGAAATCAAATGGCAATATGTTTCTGTAAGTAAAAAACAGAGCATTTAATCGAAATCAATTCCAAAGAATTTATTCGGATTCGAAAATGGAAGCTTGGGGATAGTCATAATATGTTTTAGATTCTAATTTGGGTTTCAAAATCTATTTTATCGACTTGCAGCACACCTCAGGATGGCATATTTTATAGCGCAGAAATGAGGAAGTGGAGTAAACGTAGAGCAGCTTTTTCTAAACTGACGCATAGTGAGTGCCTAGAGAGCCTAGAGAAATAAGGTGAAAATTTAAGAAATTAAATTTCAACAAAAGCCATATACCCATTTCAAAAACATATGCGTAGGGTACAAAAAATACTCGTAGTAAAACAAATGAAAATCACGAAATGAAAAAATAAAATCACAAATTGAGTTATCAAGAGACGCGCATTTTGATGGAAAACCAGAAATCATGGTAGAAAAATCTTCAGCCTCAGCGGCAACATGCAACATCACTTGATATAGACCGGCGGTGAGAGGTTGAGACGCACAGGCGCCACAGTAGCGAGTGGCGGCAGAAAAGCGTTAAAGAGCGACAGCTCGAATGTCAGGTAGGTAGGCTGAAATTGACACTGACACTGACATGAGGCACATGTATTGAATGTGGCACGTAGTACTACGTTCAACTGTTTAACATGTAAATTATTTCTACACTCGATGCACAATGAAATGAAAAGCGCCGACACGATTTTAATACCATACAAAAGATTGAAATGTATTTTTGTTTCCAGTTTAAGTTGAACTTTATATGAACGACACGTAGCAACTATGTAAAAGCAAGTAAAATGTAGCAGCACCGATTTAAATTTGGGACAATGCCAATTCATTTGAATATAAAGGATTTTCCATTAAGAGTATTTGAACTTTAATACTGAATAAATGTTCTGAGTTTGCGAAATGATGGAAAGCTTTATTCTGCATTAAAGTACATTCAACCTCATTATGTTCGGTGTGACTCCTTTGGAAAAGTCGGGTGGTTGGTATCTCACCAATGGTTTGAATTATGTTGTTCAATTGTTGCTGATTTGTTAGTATAAACCAGCGACTTATTGTCGTCCAGATCCATTTCATACAATTGAGACCAAAGAAAGTCAATCATTAGCCGGAAAGGCTGGCAGAAAGAGAATATATTGAATATCTCTATCCAACAAGTTCTCTATTTGCTTTATGAAGGATTCATGGTGGTGCAATAGTATCCTGCAGTAGTATCCTCACCACACAGGTAATTGGGCGCGAATCGTTGAAGAAAAGGCAAAGGTTGAAGAAAAGGCAGCACACCTCAAAAATATTTTCTAACCAAATCCACCCACCAACGGCTTCGTGCTCTCCTACTTCGCGCTATGAACTACATTGTGCCGCTTATAATTCACGTAAATGAAATCAAGAAAATAATAAAGACCTAGGTCAATCGAAAAAGTTGCTGGACATGACCTCTTCTACCCAAGAATTATAATTGAACTTTCCAAACCCCGGTATCGAATATATCACTTCACTATTCAATGCAATACTAAATTGTGGTCACTTCTCAACTCACTGGAACAAATTACTAATAGTCATTATATCGAAGCCAGGGTAGGATAAGACTCAAGCGTCGTCATGTAGACACGTAAGAATAAGCCAAGCTATTTGATAAGATATTGCTTCATCAAATCAGACCCCACTCACAAAGCATCATCACTTCCTATCAGTTGGGTTAAGCAAGCAAATCGGATCACAACCGAGGCTCGAACTCCAATTGAGCACCGTAAGTACTGCTCTGCAATTTTCCTTGACATTTCCCAAACCTTCGATCGCGTATGTTTGGATGGACTAAAGTACAAAATTATTGGTTCCACAAAACATACATTCTGGAGTCCTATTTCAGTAATAGAGTATTTGCAGTACGGCAGATTGTTTTCATCACTCAAGACTCGGATATCAAAGCTAAAGTACCCCAGGGGAGTGTACTTTAGTTGCAGCTGTTTCAACAGAACACATGCTTACAACGCCAACTTTTGCCGACACAGTAGAAGCCACCTAACGTCTAGCTAACCACTTGATGCTTCTTGAGGAATGGCTGGGAAAATGAAAGATACGAGACAATGAGCAAAAATGTAAGCACGTCAGATTCATACTCAACAGAACCAGTTGCCCAACGGTTACGCTGAACAGTGCAATAATTCCACAGTTCAATGATGTGCAGCATCTTGGAATACACCTCGAAAGACGACTCACCTATCGGTAACACATTGCAGCCAAAAAAATACAAGTTAAACTAAAGGGGCCAACTCCCTACATTGGCGTGTCATTGGCTAAAAGGAAGAGATCTCCGAATGCAATGGAGATTCTTGATACTGCTATGAATTATTCGATCTCGAAATCGGACAATTTGCTTGTTCACGAAGTGCTTCAACTGAAAATGTGCTTTATCACTGAAAATGAAATTTTCGCCGAAATTTGGATCACTTTCAAACTGCTTCAGAACCCAATCAGCAAACGAACAGAAAAGTCGAAGGGTGATAGGGTGATAGGGTTGCCACCTAAAAAGTTCGCACATACCTATTGGCAAACCCTTTACTTATAATATTAGATATATATTTATGTATTGTAACGTATATAAGGCTGAAAGGCCGCCACTGCGTTTACTGCTAATGTCAAGTCAAATGTCGCACTCAAAGGATTTAGGCAGAATTCAATTGTGCACGTAATGAGCGAATGTATTTTTCATAAATATATACATGCATATAGTATGTAAAGAAAAGCGGATTTTCTTTTCTTTTGCATAATAAACCCATTCAGCAGTGATACAAAGCAAAGCAAAGCAAAACAGATACTTATGCTAAGTAAAAGTCCTTTTGTTTGTTGCCTCAAAGGCAAAGTGCCTGCCTATACAACAAGTTGAAAATTGTGCAGACACAATTTTAAGTATGCCAAAAACAGCGAAAAAAAACAAAAAGAAGAAGAAGAAGAAACACTTAATCGCAAAAAAGTAAATTTTACATGAAATGAGCAGAAAATTATTTCTAACACCAAAGCTGCAAAAACACTTGAGACACTTGCATAATTCAAGCCGACCGTAATGCAGACGAGGGAGTGTTTCGAGGCAGCCTTTTAGAAGCGCGCATGAATTGCGCATTTTACAGGCTTAATTAGTTCGAGTGCTCAAGGCGAAAGGATAATGACTGAATAAATGAATGAGTGGCAAAGTGGTTAAAGAATAGCACAAATTTTAAATACACACAGCGCTTAAAAAGGAAGACTCTCATCACGAAGCCGAAAATCAAATACAAAAAACTTTTAATTTGTTGATTTTGTGAACTATGTAGACCTCTTAGATCTGTTAATAGCAAATGAATGATGAGAATAAGAATAGTTTAAATTTTAATGTAATCCACTTCTTATGCACATAAATATGTATTATATTAAGGTCCTGCTTTTTTTTTGTTTTTTTTTTTTTTTTTTTTTTGTTGTGAGAAGGTCTAAAAGTGCAATGCAAATTTCATGACCAAATTTTGGCATTAAGACGCTATACAACCCAGAGCGTCTCTGCAAGATCATTATTTGGAAAGTAATACATAAAAACTGATTTCGAAACGTAGATTTCGTTGATTTCACAATATATGAGATCATAATCTCGGGCTCGGTATATACATATATACAATAACTTTATACAAATTTGTTTACTATATTGTAGATAGATACAATACATAAATAGAAAACAAAATTATGGAACCTATAATATTAATAGAAAAGCCGATTTTTTGGAACCGGTGCTACGCTTACAGTTTATAACCAATTTTGATAACAAAAATATACCATTTGAATGGTATTCAATCTATAATTTATCAAAGCCAGTTGTGTATTGAGGGCATGAAAGGCTTAAACAATCGTCACGCACACACGACACAAAAATTACATGCATAGTCTTTTACATGAAATACAAATGCACATACACAAATATTAAGCTTCTCCCACTCTCTTAGCTCTCTTGCAACATTCAACGCATGTGGTGACTTTATTAAATGCTTTGAACGTGAAACAAAATACGAATTGTCCAATCCGCAACAAATGAAAAAGAGTAAGACAAAAGATAAATAAGAAATGAAAAGAATAAAGCTGAGGGGAATACGTCATCTCTAGTATAAAATCATCATGTTGCTAAACGATAGAATGCGAGCAGCCAGTTGATAATAAGCTATGAGTGCGAAAGAGAGGAAATTTCTTCTTTTGAGTGTGTTTTAATTCGTATGCACTTCGCTATTATTTTAGAGATTAAAACAAATTTTTGAATCAGGCATGCGGTTTAGAATATAACAGTGTGTGTACCAGTGTGTATACCTGTGTGTTGGTCACCATATAAACGAATCATAGGTCACGATAGCATGGTATAGATCCAGAATATCATTTAACATGTTTGAAGAAGTACCCCAAGACCGATTAAAGAGATGTCCAAAAAGCTTTGGATGCCTTATTTTTAACTTAGTTATGAATTCCAGCTTACACGTTTATGCAGAGTCACCCCAAGAAATTGAACTTCGTCGGTAAACATAAAAAGAGTATTTAGTTCAAGTTTAAATCCATAAACTTAACTTAAATACGGTTTTGTACTTTTTGGAGAAGGGTAGTTTAATATTCTGTGGTATTACGCTGAGAATCTCTTTAGCACACCATTCGGTCACCACTCGAAAGCTGAGCACATCACGTTGGAGACAGTACGACCGAGCATCCCTGAGACCGTGTTTACCAGTTCATCTCCGTAATCATTGCCTTTGTAACCATGTGAGCTGAGCTAAGTTTGGAGATCATTGATCACAATGCACCATGTGGGGAGAGAACACCCGCTTGTGGGCACCCTTAAGCATTACCCAATCAATATTGAGATCATCTATACATTTACGTACAAGTTCCCAAGTAGATTTATTTTTTTTTAAGAGATGATGAAAATGATATCGCCTCAGGGAACATGTAAGGTTGGATGAACATGACTGCCTAGCGAACTTTATCTTTATCGATAATGCCACCAGATAAGCAGCAGCGTCTCCTGTGTGCAACCCATTAATCGATTTTGGGGAATGTCAACAAAAAGTGTTGAATTATTGAGCCAGAAAAGTGGACTTGAAACAGGTGATCCAGCCGGCTCTCGGTGAAACCCCCTCTCGTCTATTTAGAATTCCGATGTCATTGGTTTTATCGTAAATGATTACTTACGCAGGCGGTCTGCTTCTGCAAGCGCTTGCACGCCTTCGTATTGCTTCCCTCAGCACTCTCGCTTGGACTGTCTCATTAGTTTGTTATATTCGATTAGGGCAGAATTATAATCCTGATATATATTAATTAAAACATAATATTTTGTTTTGGTGCAGAGTAATCAGTGTTCAACGGGATTATGCTAAAGACTACAAAGCTCTGCTCTTAGGTGCTTTATTTTAACTGCGCTTCGCATTAAGTTGTGCACTGATATCTGTGCAAGGACCTTTTTCAGCAGTGTAATAAATCTGCATGGTTTTAGCCTAATATAGGTGGGCGACCCACTGCCGGAATTTCGGCTAATAAAGAAGAATAGCCAGGCTGTCTATATCCATCATGGTTTTCTAAATTGATTTGTGTGATTCTGTGGTTTTTGAAATTTTGCTTTGTTACAGAGATACAAGGACTTGCGCCGAATTCAATCTAATTTTATTTTTTGCTATTAAATTGAGTTGCTACAATCTTCAAGGCACTACTAAAATTTCATTTTAAAGTTGATTAAAAAAATTACACACATACTCATATAAAACAAGAAAGAACGCGGCAAGCGAGTGTGTGCACGACTTCAAGATACGCTGTACTTTGTCTGAGGCTCTTTATTTGAACCATGAATTTGTATGGGAGCTAAGGTGTTTAGTGGTCCAATCTGAACCTGTATCGTATATTTTATTAGGATTTACGTAAGATACATCAAATTTGACGTTTCTAGCTTAATTAACTACAAAAACTAGAAATTATCATACAAAAACATTGGAGACCGATTTCTAAAAGATCTATCCTTTCTAACAATCCGAACGATACATCTTATTAACCGCAGAATCAAAAAAAAACTGTCAATACAAATACTCAAAAATGCGGCAGGTTTGTAGCGAAAATACTCCTTATATTGGGGTTCGTACGTTCATTTAATACACTTTATCTGAAGTGGGTATGGAAGAGTCTGAACATCTAAACTTGAAGTCTCTATCTCCTATAGTCTTCAAGAGCTGGTTGTTCAAACCGACAGTCAGATAGACAGATCAACAGACCACGCCTCCTTATACCTGTTACAAATATTCGCACAAACTTATTAGACTTATTCTTCCTGTGACTTCAGGGTATATAGAAATAAAAGCACGCGGAAAGAATCACTCAAGCAGAGGGGGGAAAATGCAATATAATATCCTTGCAATGATGCAGTACAAAAGCAATGCTAGAAGCGCATCCTACCGCACAAATACAAACACATATCTACAGCCGTACGCGTAGTAAAATACAATTACAAAGGAGTGAAAGAGAAAAAAAATCCTTAAATGACGAGTAAAATATGGCGCAAGGCAGCGTGAATTAAATGGCGGCGCTGACCTAATTTTGTGTTTGTTTTTTTTTTTTTTTTTCTTCTGATTTTTAACATTTTGGCAGACAATGCAAACAATAAGAGCGAGATAGAGTGATATGCAAAACGAGAAAGAGCGAGGAGATAAGCAAGGATAATGCCTAAAAATATGCAGCATAAAATGCTAAATGAATTTTATCATACTACTGAAACATACTCTATACGCTACGCTTCAATGTAAAGGGCGTTGTGCTCGAAATGAAATTAAACAAAATGACAAAAAAAAGTAGGTCAACGGTGCGTATGATAATTTTGCATTTAAGCACAATTCTCATTGTCTGTGCATGTGTGTGTGTGTGTAAATGTGACATTTGTTATTTTTACTGCATGCATTACAACCCTCGGAAAAAGCTGGAAGCAAGCCGGATACAAAATTGATTAAAATATGCAGAATTAAAAAAAGCAACAACACGCCCCAAAAAATTCCGGCGGAAAAACAAAAATAATATAGCATACGAGAGGACTACAATAAGTTCGATAATTTTAATTGAATTCATTTGAGAAAACATCGCAATGTAACCCTAGGTATCAAATTCCAGGAATGAAGCTACTACTGTTGGACGTAATCAAAGATCTGCAGGATTCAATTGAGTCGAACGGTACGCACAATTCAACAGATGAGTTGTGCAATGCGGTGATTGACCACATTCAGGACAGCAATCATTAGGGCTGATTCCAATCCGCTCCCTGTAACACTCGAGCATATTGCTCCATCCGGACCTCAACTGTGCAAGTTTAGACCTGGTGTTACGAGGGAGACGTTTATCACTCTCGCCAATAGGTGGCGCTCTACCACCTAGTACAACATTGTCCAGTATTAATGCAATTGAGCCATACTGGAAGTATAAACATACAAAACGAGTAAAACTCACGTCTTATAGAGTGGGAACTATTCTCGTGACAGTGCCATGGTTATGATGATTGCCATGATGGTAATCTGATAGAAGGCAGTGTTCTGTCATTGATGGAAGACTCTAGAACTTTCGCAATAGGTACATGAAGCGAAATGGGTCTATAAGAGGACCAAAGTACAGCTTCACTGCCAAGTTTCAAAAGAGGAACAATCCTTGCGTCTTTTCAAACACTATATTGTGAACTGAATATTAGAAATAAAGCTCTTTTTCGAAGTACGGAGATAAAAATCTATAGACGCTGATAGTCCCGGTTTCGCTGCATAGCGCAGAGGCATGGACCCCGACAATATCAGATTTCATGCGTCTTTGGGAGTATTCATCAAAAATATTCTACGAACTATTTTTAGACCTATTAGAGGTGGCGATAAGTTACAGGATCCATATGAACCTTGAACTGTATGAGCTGTAGGATGAGACTATAAGACTATATATACATGACTATATATACATAAATTCCACATTCCAGCGGCTCCACTTAGTATTTGCATTGATTTCCATTGATTGCTTGATTTCAGTTTATATTGAAATCAGAAGAGAATAGAAAATAGAATTGCTTATGCTGCTTAATTCAGAAATTTGGCATTTTCTTGTGGATTTGTCAAAAAAATTTATTATGAACATACTGAACTTTCGTAAAGCCCCTCGTATAAAAATGGTGGTGGTGGTGGTGGTGTGTTTTTATCGTTTGTGGCAGCAGTTGCTAGTAACATGACATGCAGACAGATACTCGTAGGCGGACAGACAGACGGACAGCGGGACAGACAGACAGACAGACAGACAGACAGACAGACAGACAGACAGACAGACGACAAACACGTGTTGTAAATTTATCATACGCCATGGTGACCACAGAAACAAACAACTCAATTTATGACGCTCAGCGTACGTCTATGAGTATGTGTGCGTATGTGTGCGTATGTGTGTATCTGTTTGAAGTTTGCGGCTACAAAAGCATTACATAATGTACAATAATACAATATATGCCGCATTGGTAGACAGTCGTTAACGCGTGTCTTCCCCTTTTGTGCAACAGCACTATGTTGTTATTAAAGCACCCCATTCAACGAAGCATCCACATGCGACAGTCTGCCACGCCTCAACGTCACATCGCCAATTGTAAGTTTTGTCGCTATTTGTCTATGTTAATCCTTGCGAGACAGGATAACATGCAAACAACAACTTGACAACATCACTCAAGCGTCCGTCCGTCCGTCCCTCCTTCTGTCCAACTTATGAATGAAATGTATCCTGTGCATGCACAGGTTTCAAAAGCGACAAATTTTTGAACCGGAGCACGGTTTTTCTTTGGAAGAAAGCATGCAACTAGCATTGCTCCACTAGAGTGTCACATAAGAATGTAAGTAGTATGCACATTGCTCACTTGACAGACAGACAGACAAACGCCACTGACAGAGGCTGACAGAGGAAATGAATGTCAGAGCTAAGCGTAGATTTCTCCAACGACTCGTTCCATTAAAAACATACACAATTTTTAAGCGAACATTTTTTTACTGAATTTAAAACAAAGTTGGCACGTGTTGACACTCAGTCACCTCAAGCCAAGTTCTCTCACATGACCGAATGCACACAAATAACAAAACAAAAAACTTTTTGACAGGGGTTGCAAACCAAGAAATTAAATTCCAACACATACTTTTAAAATACATATGCATCGGTATTTAAACATGTGTACATACCCATGTAGGCATACACATCTAATTATTCTAATAAGCATTAAAAATGGAAGTAAAAACAATCTAAAGATTTAAATGTCATATTCCAACCCTTTTTTAGAAAGGAAAAACATCCGGTAGGTAAAATATGCTTTGAAATTTTATTAGTAGCGACAAATTAAAAAGTGTGCCAGAAAATTATATACGAGGGTGAAACGGAAGTCTCAAAATTTCGTTAATAAAACTTAGTTTTATAAATGAGTTTTGGAGATATTAAGGCGAAAGAGTTTTCTGTGTCACTCCCGATGTATTTGCTTTCAAAAGCATATTTTTAAGAGCCGCAGAAGGCTTGTTGTGGTGAGAAGCGTGTACTTGCGGTTTGAAGGCATCTCTTCATGGACCTTCCTAGCTATAAACTTATCAAAATTCAATTAAAGACAATTGGCTTTTCTGGCAAAACTCATATGTTTTAAAAAAATTATAATGCTTAATATGTATCCAATATCGAAGAAGACGCTGAAATTTCAGTTCACCGTCGATCCACTGACTGGATCATCTTGCGAAGAGGCTTTGTCAATTGACCGCCGCGATCAATCGATTTGACACCTTTCGATTATCTTCTCTGGGTCATTGGTTTATGTCAACAAGCAAGACCCTTTAGACGAGCTCGATTTCCACATTCGAGAAGTCAGTACAGGGATCACGTAGCAAACATTGGATGCAATCAACAAAAATTGTACGCAATGAATGTAGCAGAGCAAGTGGAGCCGTTGCGGTCATTTGAATGAGGTTCTAGTCCATATACAGGGTGTCTCAAATGATTGTTCACAGTTAAAAAATCGATGAAAAAAAAGTGAGTAGTTTATTGAAAAACTGTTAATATTAATATTAAACTGTACATATTAAAATACACACTTTGGGAATTTATTTCTTAAAAATGATATTGTCCAAATGTAAAACGTTGCGTTCACGGCATTCATTTAATTTCCTATGACGGCTCGGCAGGTATTCTCCGTGATGGCTGCCATTTAGTGACGGATATTTCCTTTTAATTGTGCCAGGGAATTCGGTTTGTTGCCGTAAACTTTGGATTTGACGTAACCCCACAGGAAAAAGTCCATAGGGGTTAAATCGGGACTTCGTCGATGCCAATTTATGTCACCTCTCCTGGTAATCAATTTGCCAGGAAAAATTTCATGAACTCGTGGTATAGACCTGTTGGACATGTGTAAAGTTGCCAAAAATGCGGAACAATGATGATCTATGCACGTTTAAAGCAACGGCACGCTTCCGAATCGAAAGGTCCGGGCTGTCACGAACAGATTGAGTAACACTGTCTACGTTTTCGAACGTTCTCGAAGACCTCGGACATCCGGATTTTGATTTTTCCAGCGTTGAACCGGTATCTTCAAACTTCTCGACCCATTTTAGAATGAGTCGAGGGCTTGGCGCATCATTTAAATGGCGAACATGTCGAATACTGCAGAATTTTCTACGCGTTAAGTCGCTGAATTACCGTTTTTGTAAAACTCACGTACGCACAACGAACGGTCCGCTCCCGAGAAACGCTCCATAGCGACTAAATTCCCAAAAGCTAGGCTACCGATTGACATACCCCCCTCGCCCCTCGGAATAGCTACGTTCACGCAATCAGCAAATCAAATGTGAACTTTCTTTTGAGACACCCTGTATAATGACATCATTGTAACTTCAAAATATATTTTTTTGTTTTCAATCATTCCCATTTGGTCACCAGTTATATGAGTATATATAAAAAAAATAAATTTAAGCTAAATGAGTCGGACGCACAGTGGTTCAAAACTGGCCAAAAATCCAAACTGGCATGGGTTACTTGTTCTAGAGGTTGGTGATACGTAACGAATCTGATATCAAAATATTTGAAAACAAAATGGCGGACTTATTTTTTTAAAAGTTGTTGAATCGAAACGAAACTTAGTATATAGCGATTTTTGAGGTCGCTGATTCACGAATCGGTTGTCAAGTTTTCCGAAAACAAAATGGCGTACCCAAAATTATGGAACAATTTAGGAAAAACGCAATCAATCTATTTTAGATACGGTATTTAAGAGTTTTTGGGGGGTCGCTGATTATGAAACTGAATTCAGATTCAAAGCATTCAATATAGTATCTAAATTTTAGAAAAGGTAATTCTACCTCTTCAATTCTCAGCTTACTAGTAATGCTAATTACTCAGTAATATTTTTTGAGATTGCATAGCGTTGAGATGAAATTAAATCCGGAATCGTTAAATCTGAATACAGTATTGAAATTAGCGACGTTAAAAACTCTTAAATACTGATTTTCAATTCGTATCAATTTGAAATATGCATGGTAACCTTCGCATAGCTCGTCAAATATAGCTCCGTGCGACATTTTCCTATATGGCTGGAAAACAGACTGCTTAGAAAAGGTTTAAAAGCTGAAAATCAAAAGTTCCACCACCTTTGTAGGCCAAGGTTCTACTAAGTTTGTAAAAGTATAAGGAACAGATTTGCGTTATAATTCAAGAAGCATATAAATTCTTTAACAGTATCAAAAGTCGAGTCGATAGAGCTTTGTCAGTCTGTCCGTACTGTACTGATTATTCGGAGACTATAAAAGATAGAACCGCCAAATTTAGGTTTTTGGAGTCACCTGATACATACGCAGTACAAAATTTTTGTTACCACGCACACCACTTCTACAATGCGGCTGTTTATTTCCTATATGCTTACTTTGCCAATAGATGGCGCTGGAAACTGATTCTACGAAGCGCCATCTATTGGTATGCTAATAGCTGTTATCCTTTTCCAACTTATAACTCCCCTGCTTTCAAGATATCCTCTTTCGAAAATAAATACAACAAAAGTTCCATGCAACACTTTGCCTAAGTGAAGAATAATATTCAGAGAACTGGAACTAAAAGCAACAAACCATCAACATTCGCATCTCAAGCCCTGACACCTAAAGCTTGTGTGCAATTTTTCGCGTTTTATAAACGCTTAAAAAAATAAAGCGTTGAAAAATATAAAAAGCGCTCGTTACACTTGTGCAAACATTTAAATAGGCAACGTTTTTTTGCTTTTGTTTTGTTTTTTTTTATGTTTTTTTTCGACTTTTTTGTACGCTTAAAAATAAATAACAATTATTTGCGCACTTAGTTATACAGTCCCTGCATATGTACCTAATTACATATGTATATATATACCCTGTACACACATTTGTGTAAAAGGCTATATTGTGTTTGTTATATTTTGAACTGATTTACTACGAATAGTAAGGAAGACATTCTAGTTTTAAATAGACCAGAAAGACGAAAGAAATTGCAGGACAATTCAAATTTCCAGTGTGTTGAAAGGTATGTTTTTAAACCGCTTTAAGTAGTCTTAAAGAATCTCTCAAGTATTTTATAAAATTGGTAAATTTAAAAAATTCCTTCTCCCCAGAAAACCAAACTCACACAAAGTACTGGCTTGGGCGAAACAACACCAACAGATACTATTGTATCATGTTATCTCATTCGTCTGACTTGTTCAATCTAATGACTGTCTATAAGAGATATAATAAGTTATTACGCTTTATAGTGGTGCGAGCTGATTCTATACGGAATATTTTATTAGGATTACAAAGATATACCGAATTTGTCGTTTCTAGCTTTAGATAGGGCAGGTTTGTGTGTGGGCTACCGCTCATAGTCGTCTTCACATTGATTGAATACACTTTATCTGAAGGTAGATGTCAATGATCTCGTCATTCATACAGACGGTCAGACGGACGGATAGACGAACATGTATATAACGACTGCACTTTTGAAGTTTATGAAGCATCTTGTGGGGACTTCTTCTTATGGTTACGGTATATATCATTAAAGCTGATAGGATCCACAATGTTCATCATAAAAAAAGGGAAATTTTCAACATTCACAACTGTTTAAAAAAGTTTTTCCACAATAAGAAAATATACTGGTATATACGAAGAAAAAAAATTTGAGTGTCCGGATTTTAGTGTCTCTAGTTCTTTTTGTTTCTGAGAAACTATCACTCAGACAGGCGGAATAATTGAGCAATCTTATGCAGAAATGATCATACACATGAGCTCGGATGAACTGTGTAGATACATTATTAAAATAAACACAATGTTCTATTATCGTCTTATCGTATGAAAATAGAAAAATAAAAATATCAAAATTGATTGTCTTACAATAACATGTTTATCGTCTTGCCGTATGAACATCTTTGGGAGTGTTGGAAAAAATTCAAAAAGAAAGTTTTGCAAAAATATAAAATTTTCCCACAACCTGATAGAAATTGTGGTATTCTTGTGGTTTATTGCGTTCGATTACACAGGTTTCAAAAATATAAATAAATTTTACAACTCTTTGTGAATTACTATATTGATTTGAGGGTAAACAAAGAAGTCGGATGACGCCTGTAGTTTTTAATAGTTTTTTCTTTAAACCTTAGACTACGGTAAAATTTTAAGCAATCTACATCATTAAGTTTGTGTTGGCCAGTTATTGAGCGCAGACAGACGGACAGATTGGTGCGGCCACGTTTTGTCCGTCAGACTCACTTTCATGTCTGTTTTCGATGGCTGTCATACACAAAAAGCAATGATGCAGATTGCTCAAAATTTGACTGTAATCGAAACTTAGATGGTACATATCAGTGAAAAACTCTTTAAAAAGTAAAAGCGCCGTCCCAAGTCAGGTGAGGTACTTCTGAACAGCTGACTTTTAAACGATAAGCAGCACAAATGTCAAAATGTGCGTTCACAGTACAGTTTTGTAATTTTCATACGATAAGACGTTAAACAACATTGTGAATAGGCTTAACATTTTACAGTTTTGTCATTCAAGTTGAATAATATATTCTCAACTGCTGTAGATATTTCGAATACAACCAATTAGTGGAACAATAACGTCCGACTTCTCTTCATGCAATATACTACTCAGTATAAGGTAGAGTATCATATAGTCATCTATTTTTCTTGTTATTATTATTTTTATTATTTGCAGTTTTAGCTTTTATTTTGTGCTCATATTTAAGTAACAAAAAAAAAAAAATAAAATAAAACAAAAAAGTTTTGTAAACATTTTTAATGACATTTAGCTGTCGTCGTTCAGTCGTTCAGTCGTTCAGTTTTTGTTAAACAATTTTATTCTATTTTTATTTTACTTGCAAATTGAAACTGTTCAATATCTGTTCGTAACTAAAGTAGTTATTGTATGTTACTCGGTTTTCAAGGCAGACTCTCAATGTCCCCGAACATGTTTTTCAATTAGACAAAAGCTTGTTTAGTTGTCTGTACTTGAAATTGGATCGATGTTGATACAACGTTGACTTTGGCGTAAAAGTTTTGTTCTGTCAGTTCGTCTGTATAGAATAATGCTTTTAATTTACACTTGTTCGACAGAGTTTAACAGCGATTGTCTATCTAATAGAGCGTTAAAAGTTATTTGATGTCATTCGTAATTATATACTTTCCTTCGAAGACTTTAGAGTGAAAAGTTATTGTCTAGTAATATGATGAGCGTTGGTTTGTTTGCAATTCTTTTGAAGTTTGAGGGGGATAATATGTGAAAATAAACTAAGTAGAAATAAACTATGTATAAATAAACTTGATTGTTGTATAAAATTGCAAAGTCGCCAAGCGAAACTAATATGTATGATTATCTTAATGGATACAATTTTATTTATTTGTTTCTTTTAAATGTTTTCTTTGATGTAATCGAATATCCTTCACTCAAACTATGGTCAAACTGGCAAAACAAAATGCTTTTGTATATGAACGTAAGTAACATTCAATCTGTATGTTGTAGATGAAAAAAATATATTAGTTTGAATAGTTTATAGTGTGCATATCGCAACAATTTTTATACAAAATCTGTTCGCAATAAAAAGAAGTCTCCATACATATTTTTAAATAAATCCAGTAGCAGCATGCCGCCGTACAGACGAACATGGCTAGATTCTCTCACATCGTCAAATAGAACTAGATTATAATCTTTGTCTTTGATAGTTTTCCAATAGCAACTGTCAGTGATATTTATGACATCCAAAAGTCAAGACATTCAGTATAGTTTGCCATTTAATCGTTTTTCGGTTTACGCTTCACGAAGGTCTGGAAAAAATTTAAAAACATTATCGAAACTCCAGCACAATTGTAACTGTCCAAAGTGAATTTAGTCGTAAACATGGTTGCCATCAACGTGTAATTCTTCGCACCGTGAATAAGTACGAGCGAGAGAAAAGTTCGAAGTAAGAAAACCGAGCCGCACACGCGTACAAGTCGAAGAAGATCTTGAAATGTCGGTTTGCGGTCAATCAGCTGAATTGGGCATCACCAAAGAGACAACCCAGCGTATTTTGCGTTTTGATTTGGGCATAAATCCGTATAAGATTGTGCTGGCTCAAAAGGTGAAGCCGAACAATCACACAATTCTATAGTTAATGAAAGGAGATCCAGATTTTGGCCAAAACATCATCTTATCAGACTGAACTGGTATGTAAAATTGATAATCAAAATTAGTTCTTTCCAACAGTTTGGGAAGCATGAATCGAAACATGTTTAAATTGCAAACTATACTGCATAGTTTGACAATTGAATGTCATAAATATCTCTGACAGTTGCTCAGTAAACCTATAGGAAAAAATTTGAAAGCTTAAGGTCACCTGTTATACGAGCATTACTTTGTATAAAATGTGCCTTGACAACGAAAAATGTTGTTAGGTGCCAGCATTGGAAAATTTGACAGTTTTTAGCATAAACGTACGCAAAACGTTTTGATGGTCGAGCACTATTTGTATTCTTTATAGTGACTTGAAAAATTTGTCTCGGCCAAAAATTTGAATCACCCTGAAAATGTTCACACTATGATTAACTTTCAATCTAAAGCATAAACTCAGCTGTGAGTTGATAAATTTACATACATTTTTTGCGATGAAGCTCTATCCTTTGCCACTGGTTAACGCTAGTTTAATGAGTTTAATCGAGGACGTGCCTCTATTATGGAAATGCAACAAAAATTCTTCACGGACGAAGCACTGAAGCAAATTGTTGGGTCAGCCGCCTGACAGCCCTGACTTGGCTTCCAATGACTTCTTTTTACTTCCGCACATCAAAAATAAATTGCAAGGCCACCGTTGCTCGGTGGCTTCTCAAGAAGCTGTTAAAGCCTTTATACAGCTCGAAAATTGCTTCCAATGCATGTAAAAAAAGTGTTGATCTTCATGGAGAATATTTAAAAAAAAATGGAAGCATTTGCAACGATAAATTATTGCTTATTCATTATAAGGCACACAATATAAAAAGCAACCCTCATATGTATACTTTTTAGGATCTCATATGCTATATTCAATGCGTTACAAACTTTCCGACAAACTGAATACACTATAAGTGAATGGTATAAAAAATTAAAAACCTGTATCTTTCTGCTTCGATCTTAAAAACTAAAAAAAGTAGCCGCAATATGCGCAATAAATTGGTTTTCAAACAGTAACCAATTTGAATGACCTAAAAAAATAAGTTCTAACTTACTCAAAATCAATAAAAATAAAACTTAGCATCAACACAAAAGTGTTATAGTCCTATCAAACCTCTGTAACACATCAATGCCTCAACATTTCGACGTATAGAACGAACATCGACAACATTCAAAACTAATTTAAATAAAAAGCAATCTTGCTGAAAAAGCACAAGGACAAGCAGAACAATGCTTACATTCATTTGCCTTCCAACAGTTTTCTTATCATTTTTTATGTGTTCCGAACGACTGAATGGCAGAAGGATACCACCACACAGTCAGTTATCGGCGTTCTACTATATTTTGTGAGTTTGTGCTGCAGCTTTCGCTCATTTTAATGGCATACCCCAACAGAAACCAAATTGCTACAAACTTTCAACAATAAGGACGACTTTTTTTTCAAGCATACAACAATTTTTATAGTCAACCATCTAGACCCTGCGTCCGCCATTCCAACCCTGCACAACTTTCACTTTCACTTTCACTGTGGCGCAGTGAACTTGAACAAACTTGAGAACATGGTCTCGCATGCTGATTATCTCTGAAGCGTTCCTTAAGCCAATTGAATGGCACTAAAAAAAAGATGAAGAAGAAGAAAAAAGAATGTGTAGTAAAACAAAAATGCGAAAGAGACGACAAAAACACAACATAAAGAAAAGTCCAGGGTTGGGGTTTAGTTCAGTGAGGCATGGAGAATATGCACGCTAGAAGATGATGATATTGGACGGTCAAGTCTATATACGAGTACAGAAGTACATAAATGGAAACGACGGTCGTCGCTATGGCGATAAGAATTTTAGTGACATTTAGACAAAAGCGTTCAAGGAGCAACATGAACGAATAAAAGAAAGTATCTCCTTTTCGGCGCACAGACAAGAAGTTGTGCAAAAAATCAACTGCACAAGACAAACAAAAACGAATTCTAACTACGGCGACTGCACAATAACAATAAAAATTGTTTGGTTACCATTGAATGAAATGAAACAGCGGATGTCCTTGTTGCTCAGCATAAGCAGGTCACACAAAACACATCTTGGAGAACATCACTGAGATGCTGCAGCACCGTACAGATACAGATACAGATACAGATACAGATACAGATATAGATATAGATACAGATACAGATACAGATACATTGTAGCAGCAGCGGTGACAAAATATGACCGCAAACATTCAAATACAAAAATTACAATAAAGATAAAGCTACAAATATAAAAACCAACAGCTGCCCCAATAGACCACGACAACGACGACGACGATGAAGACGATGAAGACGATGAAGACGATGAAGACAGTGTAGGCCATTAGTTGACTGCTGCTTTTGTGTAAACACACAGAAGTTTGATTATGCGCCACTGAAATGCCGAATTTATGAAGATTAGCACAATATTTTTGCCTTCAACGACTTAGTCTTGGACTGGGCAACAATTGTGGTAAATTAATTTCGGTATTTGTGGTTCTTATTGAAGCTGTTATGCTTTCACTTTGTTTTTATTTCAAAAGCGATCTGTTTGTGATAGAATCAGTGATGTAATTGTTCGAGTGGAGATTGGAAGATGTACAATACAATACGAGTTTCATCTTGATGTACGTTTATATTTAATAACATTGCACATGATATGTAGTATAGTTTGGTTTGAAATGGTGGATAATGTTGTTGGTATGATTGGTGAAGTAAAAATTTGTATGTCGTGCTTTAAGCTACATATAAAGGGTGTCCCAAAATGCACGCAAGAGTTAAAGTCAGCTGACAGTTCGGTGTTATTAGAGTGTAATACAAAAGAACAACGCGTCTTCGTTGTTGACAAATATTTTTAAAATATTGAAGTGTAGTGCTAATATTTCGAACAAAATCATTTTCAGCGATGATGCTCATTTTCATCTAGATGACTTCGCCTAATCTTTGACTAATCGCCAAATTTGTCGCATTTATGTTTCATAAAATCCATGAGTGATTATTGAGAAACATATGCATCCATAACGTGTCACTGTTTAGTGCGGATTTTAAGATGGAGACATCATTTGACCATCAGTCTTCGCAATTGCTGATCAGTCAACCTGCCTACATTGCATGGTATGAATGTGAAAGATAAGAGCCCAAGTATCAAATCAATTAGAGTATTAGACATATTGTGGTCGTAAGTATTCACGTGTTGGTGTTCAAAAAACAACGGTCATTGAAAATATCGTCAAAAGACAAAGAGTGCGTATGTGCCAGCAACACCACGGAGCATATTTAATCGCAATTTGCTATTCCCTATAATGTTTACTATATAAATCATATAAGATATTTACACCTAGTTAAAATCAAAAATAATCACAGAGCACTGTGAACGCTCTTTCCAGACAGCTTAGTGCTTAGACAATCATGTACTTATCTCTCAGTTTGAATTTCTGAAACTACGGTTGTAGAGTTTTCCGTAGTCGATTTTTTGGTATTGAAGTAAGTTTCAAAGGAAATATATACACACAATTTATTATACTTATTATGACTGGATTGTATTGTGCACAGCGATTTTGAATTCGAGAGAATGATAGACCGAAATGTAACCCATGAAAGAAGCAACAACTACTGGTCGTAACCAGAGGTCTAAACAACTCAATTGAGTCGGATGGCACGTGCAGTTAAACAAATGAATTGTATCATGCGGTGATTGACCGCATTCGGGGCAGCAATTATTATTGCTTATCCCAATCCGTTTCCTGTAGCACTCGAGCATATTGCTCCATCCGAATCTCAAAAGTGCAAGTTTGGTCCTGATGCTACGAGGGAGACGTTTTTCGCTCTCATTAATAGATGGTGGTCTTCCACCTTATACTACATGCATCTTTATGCAATTGAGCCCACCATGAAGCATAATCATACTCCTCTCTCCTCTATGGTACTCTCATGAATAAAACGATCAATCGGTTCGTTTTGTAGGTTCTAATATCTTTTCTTATTCGAGTAGGGGCTATTCTCGTGAGGGTGCTATGGTTTGGATGATTACTTCTGTACGCACCCAACAAGAATTGCTTCCAAAGCAGCTCTTTATGTTGACGAACAGGTAGCATTATCACTTCTTCATGCAAATGGTCTTCATGGGTAATTTGCAGACAACCAGTGGCAGTCCTCAGAGCACTATTCTGACTTCTTTACAGGCATTGTCATTGAGTCTTACTTAAGTAAGCAGTCCAGACAGGAGCAGCATAATTCTGAACAGAACGTCCAATAGTTAGTTTTTTTAGTTTTAATTATTGTACCAAACAGATTGTCGGTTTTAGTTCATATTGTAATTATTTCAAAACATTTTAAAGTATTTTTTTCAGAGGAAATTTGTAAACAAGATTATAGCTCGATGAGTTTTCTTTACATGGTTGCAAATTATTTATTAGTTAATTTTCCCATCAAATAAGCTGTTAACTGTATTGGTGTGAATACACAAATAATGTTTTTACTAATTCTTGAATTTAGAATATGTGTGTTTCTATCCAAATTACTACTAGAAAGTCTATAAAACTTTTCATACCATCGAAAATATGTCATTCCGTGTTTTAAGTGATCAGCTCAACATATACTTAAAATGCAAAGATAAACCAAGAAAAATAGTTCAAGATCGACTTAATTGAAATCTAAGCAAGCCATTCTTTGACCAGATTATTGAAGAAAAACTAACGGAATTTGTGAACCAAGAAGTTAAGTCACTGTATCTCGAACGATCAGTAGATTACACAGAACGCATATGGTACGAAAACATTAAAGATTCTCAACCTATAGTTACCTATTTCCGACCACATTCTGTTAGACTCAGGCTCAGTAAAAACAAAAACAAATAAACGCACAAACGTTTCCAAAGAAACTTAAGTATGTTGCAATTTTTAAAAAAAACCAATTTAACAAATATAAGAATAGAATATAGAAACGAAAACCAAAGTCATGTTACTTAGTGTAATTTTTGTTAATTGGTGGTAGTCTCATAAGTCTTAAGATCGAGCGGCACAAAGTGAATGTACGAGAAATTAGTGGAGAAATATTGGAGATTACAAGATGCAATGAATTGGAGTAATACAGATTGAAAGTTATACAAAAAATAAGATTAGGGGCCATTCAAGCATTATGTAACGGTGCTCAATTTGTTACAAAGTGTTATAATGGGGAAGGAAGAATGATTCAGTTTGTTATACGTAACGTTTCTCAAGTAGCGTCTGTCAGGTTTTGGAGACTAAAAGAGAGTTACTTCAAATTTGGATGTTTAGATTCTCTTTTTTACTCTTTTGAAGAGGTAGCCCTTATACTAACCTACCCGATTTTTGTTACGCTAGAAATGCCAAAGTTAATTGTTTTTTAGGTAAATTTTAATAAAATATACCGCATAGGTCCAGATCGGACCACTATAAAGGTTAGCTCCCATAGACAACTGCCTGCCAGTTGTATGACATTTATTTTGGATTTGTTCTTAATTAAGGTAGAAAGGCCAAATTTGGTTTACCTTACATCAATTCTTACAAAATATGCTATATAGACTCAGATCGTACCACTTTAAACTTGCCACGCTTGCCATGCAAACTTCCCACTCCCTTCTTTGAGTTTTTGTGTGCAATTTTTTTGTTTTTATACCATACACACATAGTGTGAAATGGTATTATCAGTTTGTCTGAAAGTTTGTAACGCATTAAAGGAGCCATCGTAGACCTCATAATTGATCAGCGCGACGAGACGAGACGAGTCGATCTAGCCATGTCCGTCTGTCTGTCTATCTATCTGTCCGTCTGTCTGTCCATCTGTCCGTCCGTCTGTATGTTGATGCGCATTTCTTGGGGACCAATTTGTATGCTATCCAGTTTAAATTTTGCACATATACCTCCTTTTATTGTAGTTTAATAGAGTATCAAGATTGACCTGTCACGCCCTGTCACTATTTGGGGTAGCTCCGATACAAACCTACTGCCCACATTTGACTTTTTGTAAGAAAACTTTTTTATTAAAGTCTATATTAGGTTGAAATGCAATGTGGTGCCTTTTTATGGTCAGCCGCTTAGTATACATAGACTAACGGGCGTGGCCCGCCCACTATTTGGAGTAGCTCCCATACAAACCCAACATGCAATTTTGTGTTTTTTATGAAAAAATCCTTCATTTAGATCAATATTAGCTTGCAATTTGATTTTGTGGATTTTAATGGACAACCGCTTCATACACATATACAAAGGGGCGTGTTCCGCCCACTTTTTGAGGTAGTCCCATATAAACCCACAGTTCACTTTTATGCATTTGTATGGAAAACGTCAATATCAACTTGAAATTCGATATGGCGGCATCTTACACATCTACTACATCGCTTCATACACATCTACTAGTGAGCGTGTACCACCCCCTATTTACATAAAAGTGGCGGTTTATGTATTACAATAGTATTTAAAGTTTAGTGTGAATGGTATTAGAGCTTCGGTTCAACCGAGGTTAACGTTTTTTCTTGTTTTTACTTTTATTTAATACTAATTTTTCACAATTCTAATAAAATATGCCGCATACCTTCAGATCGGAATACTAAAGACATAAAAGGAGCCTTAATCTAGGTACAGGATATCGCGAACTCAAGCACAAATCGAGGGCAGTGTTCTTTTTTATTTTAATTAGAATTAATGAATTAGCTGTGATAGAATACATAATGATTAGATTCCATTCTCCATGAATAAATAAGGAATGGATTACTTTTGCATGAAAACATCTAATTTTTAGTACACATTTCCTACTAACACGTTTCTAAATGTGCTGTTGTATTTTATGGATAAGTTTACTTTTTCTGCATTTAAATAAAATTTTTGAGAGGCAACGAGCTGGTACACAAATTTGTGACATAGTGTTACATAATGGCGGGGGGAAGTCAAAAATTTCAAAAAGTGCGTTACGTATTAATGTAAATGAAGATCGATTGAATTGATATAATCAGAAAAACATATTAATTGATTGATAGACGGTTAGATATGATTGTTAGTAGAATTTTTTGTTTTTATAAATCATTGATTTTCCAATTGCGTGCAATACTAACGAAATCGTCTTATAAATTTGAACAAATTGAAAATAAGTAGTTTCTTAGCAGCTCCCTTCTATCCGCTTGCACTCCCTTAAGGTCCAGCAGTGTCATTGAGAGAGGATGTTTTGTAGAAATTATAGTCAGATAATATGCAACTTAGTTTTTCTTCAGTTAAAGATCGGTGAACGAGAATACTTTAGAAGTTAATAACCTAACCTACAAATATTTAATAATTATGCAGTAATTTGAAAACCCACACACCCGAAATACACAAGTTACACATACTAACAAACTCTCAGCTTAAATTTCGGCAACATACTCGTATAAGAGCACGTAATAAATTATAAAAGCATGCAAACCTCAATAATTCAAAACAATTTCGGTTTTATAGTCCAAGTTGATTTTATTGTATGTTCAAACAGTTTTCATTAAAAGCGGCACAATGTAACCTTTATCCCCAAATGAAAAACTCAAACCCATTCGAAAGTGTGGGTTAACCCTTTTCTGCTTTTTATTGGCGCAAATTTTACAACCGCAAAAGGTGTGCATGGAAACGTGTCGAAAACTTACCTTCTCGGGATTTAATAATGTGCGCAAATATTTGTTTTGGTATCGTTTTATTGTTGAATGAATTCTTTTTAAAGCGCACCGTTGAAGTTATCCGGAGTATTGCAGACCGTAACAAAATGTAATCCTTTTTGGTGTGACGAGGTGTAACGTAGTGGCAGACAATACACGTTAAATACCAGTTACGTTTTGGTTTTCTTTTTTAATTTGTGGTTTGTTTTTTTTTTTTTTTTAATAAAGTTAAAACTTTGTTTTCCTTTTTCTTTAATTTTTGAAAAATTTTTCAAATTTATTTGATTGTATTTTTGAATTATTTTGCACTGAATTGATTGAAACTATTTTCTCTTTACAGACACTAGTATATTAAATGCTTGCTGCATTCAATTAGCACACTTTTGTCAAACTAGCCGGTATAATTATTGCTTTTGCAAAAAATATTTTCACAAAGTTTTTCAAAAAAATTTGATTTTGTTATACATATATGAACTTTTGATTAAATCAAGTTTCGCAGTAATTTAATTGACACACGCTTCAGAATTTAATTATAGTACGTTGATTGAAATAACAACAACAATACAATGACAGCTGATAGCCAGAAAAAATTTTACGAGTTAAACCGGGGAAGTACTTTGTTCAAATCACCGTCATTTATACTCCAACAACCGTATCTCTCGAGCGCTATTGATGAACTAAAACCAAAAATACAACAGAAATTCACAAGACATACAAGTGTGATTGGCACTGGTTGCATCAACTTGGCTGCAAACAAATCTTGTCATGCAGGTTTGAAGCAAGTATGTTGCATCAAACCAAACGGGAATTCAATTCACCACTTAGAACTGAAATACAAATCACAACAGTCAAAAATGGTGGATTCGTAAAGTTGGTGAATTAGGTGAATTTATGCATAGCCAGTAATATTTAAACATACAGCATTAAAACGGTTTACGACTAGACGAGCATACACACCACACGTAGGCAACGTTATTTTGACAAAAAGAATGCGCAACATTTTCGTTTGTAACTTTTTATTTATTAAGCAATCTTTCTTTTTAAGCAATATAGACAAACATATTAAGATATGTGCATCTATATATATATATATATATATATATATATAACAAGAAAAAACGTTAACCTCGGTTGAACCGAAGCTCTAATACCATTCACACGAAACTTTAAATAGTATTGTAATACATAAAAGTGGCGGTTTATGGGGGTGGTACACGCTCACTAGTAGATGTGTATGAAGCGATGTAGTAGATGTGTAAGATGCCGCCATATCGAATTTCAAGTTGATATTGACGTTTTCCATACAAATGCATAAAAGTGAACTGTGGGTTTATATGGGACTACATCAGAAAGTGGGCGGGACACGCCCCTTTGTATATGTATATGAAGCGGTTGTCCATTAAAAATCCACAAAATCAAATTGCAAGCTAATATTGATCTAAATAAAGGATTTTTTCATAAAAAAACACAAAATTGCACGTTGGGTTTGTATGGGGGCTACCTCAAAAAATGGGCGGGCCACGCCCAATTGTCTATGTATGTTTAGCGGCTGTCTCTTAAAAGGCACCACATTGCATTTCAACCTAATATTGCCTCTAATAAAAAAGTTTCTCTTACAAAAAGCCAAAAGTGTACCATAGGTTTGTATGGGAGCTACCCCAAATAGTGGGCGGGTCACGCCCGTTAGTCTATGTATGTTAAGCGGCTGACCATAAAAAGGCACCACATTGCATTTCAACCTAATATAGACTTTAATAAAGAAGTTTTCTTACAAAAAGTCAAAAGTGGGCAGTACGTTTGTATGGGAGCTACCCCAAATAGTGGGCGTGGCAGGTCAATCTTGATACTCTATTAAACTACAATAAAAAGAAGTATATGTGCAAAATTTCAACTGGATAGCATACAAATTGGTCCCCAAAAAATGCGCAACAACATACAGACAGACGGACATGGCTACATCGATTCGTCTCGTCGAGCTGATCAAGAATATATATACTTTATGGGGTCTATGATGGCTCCTTTAATGCGTTACAAACTTTCAGACAAACTGATAATACCATTTGACACTATGTGTGAATGGTATCTATATATCTATGTATCTATATATCTATGTATACATGTATCTATATATATTTGTATGTCCGTTATAGACAGATACACCTTCCAACCATTCGCCATGAAAATTGGTGTGTATATGCTTTTAGGAACAGAGAAGATTTGGACGCTATACAAAAAAAAAAAAAATGATTCAGATAAGATTAGTTAGTCATAAAATATTTGCCAGGGAGTGTACGGAATCGCAAAACTGTTTTTAATGAGACAATTGGACAACGGGACGCACGGTTGGAAAATCTACGAACCAGAGAATCTACTTCAAGTGCCAATGAAACAACTTAACAGCGAGATGCACGCTTGGATGGCCTACGGACCAGAGCATCTACTTCAAGAGTAGCTGAGACAACTCAACAGCGAGATGCACGATTACAAGTTCTACGAACCACAGCATCTACTTCAAGATTGAGGTCCGTTTTGAAGTTGGAAGCATTTAATTACGATAAAGACTCCGACTGCAGTACGCACCCACATGTTGTGTTTGGCCAAATGGATAAATTGTGTCCATATTGTTGTGCTCTGAAATTTAACAAGGAATCGCCTGGCATGTGTTGCTGGAATGGCAAAGTCAAGTTGCTACTACTGGATGAGCCACTTCGAACGTACATATGTGTCTGGAGCTACTCCGTTGTCTAAACATCTTTTACAAAACATTCGAAACTACAACTCATCCTTTCAAATGACATCGTTTGGAGCAACAGAAATTGTTAGCGGTGGTTTCATGCCCACATTCAAAGTTCAAGGCCAAGTGTATCATCAAGTCGGTTCACTAATTCCGCTACCCGATGACGATTCAAAGTTTCTGCAAATTTACTTCATGGGCGTTTACTTATTGAGGGGTACAGCAGCACGCGCCGGGTTTTAGCTAGTTAATAATAAAATGAAAACGCAATTTTTACAAATCAACGGTGGCATAAGTATTTTGACAGTTTATTAGAATGCACTGTGGGCGATTCGTCGATATTTTTGGCCTTTATTCTAAATTTAAAGCTTGAGACTTCAAATTTTGCATGAGTGTTAGTCAGACTAAAGTAGAATTTTAGATTTTTTAAGTTGAACCACGCCTTCATGCCCCTCCCCCCGACCTACCATCTGTATCAACCTATCGATGTCAGAGACTATAAGAGCTAGAGACCCTAAATTTGGTTTGTAGGTTCCTGAATACCACCAAATTCAGATAAAGTATATTTAAAATTTTGGATGCCACGCCCCTTCGTCTACAAATCGAACAAAAAACTAATTACAAAAGCAACAATCATTAATTTATTTTATATGTGTAAATATATAATTAAATCGATTTTTTTATAATTATTTTTCCTATAAAGACGGAGAATACCCGTCAATGCCATCTTCTTCGTCCTCAGAATACGCTGTCGAGTCAGAATCATTGTTATTGAGACTCGATATTGAAGCATTAAGTGAATAATTTACTTGTGAGGTCGGTAAATCTAAAAGACTCATTAATTCTTTTGGATGCGGTTTCTTTCTGGTCTCTTTTAGTCTCTCATATAAGCACAAACTTGATAATAACTGATCTGTAGAGTCCATAGCTCTATTAAAAACATCAGCCAGATTATTTACTCTACTATTTTTCCGGGCGTGAAAACGTCTGTCAGTTTTGTATAGTTTGTCGCGTGCTTCTGAAGCTTTTTCACCTAGAACTAAGCTGAATTTATTATTTCCGAACCGTGCACCAGAATTTTGTGGACAGTTGGTGACATTGGAAACCATGTATATGTCTTCATATATTAAGAAAAAGTTTATCCACAAAGAGTTCGAAACTTTTCTGAGTTGATGGAGTATTCACACGATATTGCTATCAATATGAAATGAAAATTATTTAAAATTAATTCGCCGAATTTCGTAATTGATGCAAGGAGTTTAGTATCTCTGCAAATACTCTTCTAGCCCTGTTTCCATCATTACTATTACCGCTCCCATTCGGTTTCGGTATGCTAATTTGTAAACCCATTTCTTTCCATATTCTCTGCTGAATTTCACTTTTTCGCGACATCATTTTAATTTCATCGTATTTTACGTGCCATTTTTTTAATTTCAAGGTAAATTCGACAAATCGAACCTTGGCATGTAGCAGACTTAAATAATACTTTAAGGATTCAAGCTTCTTTGGATTCACAGCACATATTGGGCAAGATGATTTGATTTTGTTCCGGTTATAACATTTGAAACTTTTACATCAATTAATGTCAAATTTGCCTGATAACTAATTGATATATTTTGATGTTGAAATATGAAATTTTCCAGGCTTTCTACTTCCATATCTAAACTTTACTTTTCAGCTAAGATTTTGGCATTACTCTGATTGTGAAGCTCTATTTATCCATATAACACGTTTATCCATATGCACTAGTTTTAAAGGAATAGCAGTTGTGACAAAAAGCGATTGGTCTAAGTCTTAGACTCTAAGGAATCAGACTCATCTGACCTAAATTTCTGTTTATAAGTACTTTGACCTGTTGACCCGTCAAATGCATAGCTTATTACTAGTGTGCAATGAGAAATATATTCAATTTGCTCTAAAACTTCCTTTTGCAGAGTCAATATACGTTCCGCCGTATGGTTTAACAGGTTCTGTAATATTAATTCCAGAGTAATTTCGACTTTCTTATCTCATCGTATCCAGGATATATATCGCAGCCATGGGATTTGTTTATTTGTTTTATATTAAAGTATTGTTGTTTTGTTAGAATATTCTCCAGTAGAAAGGCTAATGCGTCATCATTGGTGATGGGAACCAGAAATTTACTACTCACAGCCTGGGCGGCGGTGGTCCAAGCGGGCGCAATAACAAAAATAAAGAAAATGGAAGTTGCTAAATGAAAATTACAAATTTATTGAAAAGTGATTTGTTAGTACAGAGTTTTTTACATAGTGTAAGGAAGAGTTATAAGAAAAATAAGGCGAAAAATTATTGTAGATAGAACAAAGAGCTCGGAGTGAATTATTGAGTGCGTAGTTTGTCGTACAAAAAGGCAATTGTATTGGCACGAAGTGCCGATTTGGCCGAATGGGGACATTTAGTAATATGGACTGAAATAAGTAGGGAGAATCAATCTCCCCAATAAGAATTTTATAAAGAAAAGCAACAGAGAGCATAGAACGGCGTGACAAGAGGGTTGGGAGATCAATCAATTTTGACCTGTCATGAGGCAGACTGCGAATGCTGGGTAATCACTTTATCGGAAAGAAGCAACTGAGAAGTCTGGATCCTAGGAAAGTACTAAGATTCATTCAGCATATAGGCTTAGGGCAGGTCATCTAACTCAGGGTCAGGGTTTTAGGTCACAGTTTTATATGTCCACATCATAAATAATAACATAACCTGTCATGATAGGGTGGAAGATTTATATCGGGAACCCAGTTGAGACTCCTAAGAGCAAACAGAAGAAACTATCTTTAGACTGACTCAATATGATCCTCGTAAATAGCATAATATTGGTTCCAAACATAAGAGCCAAATTCTAAAATCGGACGAACAAAAGAAGTAAATAGAAGTTTAGTGGTATAAGGGTCATTAAATACCTTAGACCAACGCTTAACAAAGCTAAGGACACCTTTTGCTTTACTTACTATTGAACAAATGTGATTATTATAAATAAGTTTAGGTTCCATAAGGATACCTAGGTCATTATAACAAAACTCTCTATCGAGGGTAATGCTATTTAAAGAATATGTTACTATAAATGGTTTTCTGCGATGAAACGTCATACATTTGCATTTCGACAAATTTAGATTTAGAAAATTTAGACCACACCATCTACATATGTAGTGAGTTTAAATCCGCCTGCAATAAACTGTGCTGCGGAACATCAGAATATGACAAGCATAATTTAACATCATCTGCATACATTAGAGCATGTTTAATAGACAAACGAAGATCATTAATAAACATGTTGAACTACATTGGACCTAGGTGACTCCCTTGCCGAACACCAGAAGAAATAAAAATAGTTTTAGACAAACAATTGTTAAATAAAAATTTTTGTGTTCTACCGGATAAGTATGACTCAATCCAAGTAACAAGAGACGGTGGAGACCCTATTGCTTTTAATTTGAATAACAGCTGCTTGTGACACACACTATCAAAAGCTTCACTGAAGTCTGTATAAATGGCATCAGTTTGGCAACCCGACTCAAAACCATTATTTACAAAAGTGGAAAATTCTAAAAGATTAGTTGTAATAGATATTCCTTTAACAAAACCATGTTGGAAATAAATGACAATTGACTTTAATGACTGTTGCAATTGGTAATAAATAATTTTTTCAAAGAGCTTTGGAATAGCACTTAGCTTAGCAATACCTCTAACAGACTTGCTATCCTTTTTATGTAGAGGGATAATAAAAGACTATTTCCAAAGTAATGTAAATTTACATAACTTTGTGGATAGATTGAAAAGAAAATATAAAGGAAAACAAATGGAGCTAGAACAATGTTTTAGTATGCAACTGGCAATATTATCAGGGCCAGTTAGGAAAGAGAATTTAATTGATAGAAGACATGTTAATATATTTTGCATGGAGATAGCGGGAGAAGATATAAAGTCATACGATGTGATGCTGTAAGTATATGAGAAACTAGGATTAACAGTCAAACTGAAAAGAGACTTCCAAAGTTGGATGGTGATTATCTTCAGGCATTGTAATAGGAGGAATCCAATTAATAAGTACATCAAAGCCAGCATCAACAAAAACAAGATCAAGAAGTCTTCCAGAGCTGTTGCGAACATTATTGCACTGTTGTATGGACAATTCAAAAAGACTAACAAGAAACACATTCTTTTCCGCTGGAATCAGCATAGAGGTATCAAACAAATTAGACCATCTTATATTAGGTAGATTAAAATCACCTAAAACAATAAGATGATCTTTTTCATGTAAAAGAGTAGCGATGTATGAGATCGCAGCAGCACAGTAGATCCCCATTACCGAAGAAGGAGGAATGTATGAGCAAGTAATGTATATGTTGGAACCACGCAAAGTCGTTTTAACACATATCAATTCAATGTCCTGATAGATACCAATTTCCTCAGACAACAGAGACAATTTGACTGATGTAAGAACACCACCACCAGAGCGATTGGCACGATATTTTCTAAATGGCACAAAATTATCATTAAATAACTCAGTATTGAGTATGTTTGGTTGAAGCCAAGTTTCACTAAAGACAACTATGTCAGCAGCAAAAGAAAAACTATTAAGATAAACTTTACTAAGGGTTAAGAAACCCTCTCACATTTTGATAATGAATTAGGTTAGAAGTGGAACTTAGTTTTTTGGCACAGAAGTTGAAACAGAGGGCAACTTAAAAGGATTCTGTGGTATGTTTACTTTTATAGACGTACAATACCAACAGGCCAGAAATTGGGAGATAGAATGGTAACGAAGATAGGCATGGGAACAATTACTTTAAAAGTGGAGATCGAACGCGAATAGGAGAAGTTAAATTTAGAAACAGATATGTTATTGAATAACACAGATAAATAAACACAGATTTACGCGGAGAAATTTGATTTTGTGTAGAAGATGGGCCAGCAGAAAAGCTAGTCATAGTTTCTACAACAGAATCAGTTGCCAGTTGAGGCACAACAGTGCAGTATTCAACTACTACCAGACGGTTGGAGTAGCACTAGTTGACGCTGCGAAGTTGAGATTGGGCGTTGCTTTATTTGTGTCAATTTCCATTGGCACCTCACATTGGACTTCACAGAAGGTTCTAAAGACGGAGCGGCAGAAACCGTAGAATCGTCTGATTCTTCATCAAACGGTGTTAAAAATACCGGGGCCATAATGGAGTTACAGATTCATCCTGTGAAATAACTACGGGCGAAGGCTTTGATTTCGGAGAATTTCTTTATTTCCGTTTAGGAAAAGCATTTAAGCATTTAAAATCATTGAACGATTTTTCAAGTTGCTGAAACTTGTTGTTCATGATTTTTAAACAGCGTTTAAATTCAGTAAAACCAGACCTAGACTGATTCAAAAATTTTAGTATCTCGATTTCTGTCGTTCTACAATGGAAACAAGTCCAACGTAGACCTTTCCGTTCATACATGGTGTCAAGAAAACGACCGTTAAAACCAGCAGAAAACAAAAATGAAACATTATCGCATGACCAACAAGCAAGGTATTGATCAGTACAAGCCTTGTTTTCAAATTGGCAGCGAGGATCGGAAGAAGCCATTGTAAATTTAGTATAAAACAGAACCAATAGGAATAAATTATTGGTGCCAAAAAGTATGCTGCATATAAAAAAATGAATAAAAGCTAAAATGAGTTTAGAGCAGAAAGAGTACCACTATTACGCTCGCAGAACCGAGCTCAACTCAACAAAATTTAAAAGAACAAAAACAAAACTACAAGTATGTTTATTCCGTTGTTCTGTTTAGCGAGAGAAACGTAAACAAACCAACGGAGAAACCGAAAAGAAAAAATAGACGCTTTGCAGTAAAAGAAACAAACAAAGAAGAAAAAAAAGAAAAACAATATTTTTTCGCGATTTTTATATTGCAAATTAAAATGTACAACTTTAAAAAATTTTGTAAGATATATTTTAGAAAATTTAATTTTTTTTTTAAAACGAGCAGAATTTGACGAAGTATTGCTGCATCGAGCGATGTGACGACTGTGTAGTATTTCGATAAATCTGATTTATGTGCACGTGAAGAAGCTCGTCGATTTGAGTGAACCACAATTCTGGATCCGAAGGCATAAATTGTGGAAAACGAAAGGTGTTAATTGCTGCCACTGCGCCAGCGTGGTATAAGAGTATGCCGCGGTTGCGTTGTTGCATGTTGTTGCTGGCGTCGCCGGCGAAGTGCCTGTCTCTGCTGCAGCAGCGTCATTTTTGCTGTTGTCAAAATCATTCATTTTGTTTTCATTTACCAATTTGTGAAAAATGTCGGGGTCACCACTATGTGGGGTTAGCCACATAATACAAACAAGTATAATTAAGTTTAAATATTATTAAAAGTATTTATGTATTTGTTCAACAATTATTTTAGTCATTTTTGGCTTGGGCTTCTGTTAGAGATCGACTGATAATTTATAGAAATGTGTTGAGTTAACGCTTAGTCGTGATCATATTCGGCTGACATCGACATTCGGCCACATATTCAGACTACTAGTGCCATCTATTTGTCATAAGTTGCAACTAATAGCATAATTCACTATAAGTGGGAGTAATTTTCGTTTACTTGCCTCCCAACTTTTATGACGTTCTTATCGAGTCTGTCAGAAAAGAGTGGAAGTGATTTCCGCTATTGGCAGCAACTTGAACCTTGCCACAATCTAACGATCTCAGCATCGTGCTTTCTATTGGCGTATATCATCGAGCACAGATCGTTTTTCCGGACAACAAGTCAAGTATTAAACAATTTTTTTTTTCGCTCGACCTCTAATCTGCACAAGCTGAAATATATAGTTACTTATTTTCTACTAGCTGGTACCCGGCGCTTTGCTGCCTCTCCTTCCTTCTGCTACTCCTTCCCAATGCACCACCTTTCACATGCCATTTTACTCTACCTCCAATTCTCCCACCCGTATTCTCCTGTCCCTTCCACCATTTCTCCAACCACCCGTTAGGTTCCCCCATTCCTATTCTCCTACCTATCCTTACTTTTCCAACCCTTTTCCCCTGCCCACTTCGATCCCATTATTACGTATACAACATTTCATCCCTCTATCTTAAATGATACCAAGCGCGTTGCTGCCATTCCCTCTGCCTCCACGCCTCTTTCCCTAACACCGCTTACCCTACCACATTTTCCCCAACCATCACGTCTCACGCCACTTCTTCCCCCTACCTACCTTCCTTTGACACCAACTTCTCCCTGCCCCCTTTAAATGCTCTCCTCGACCCCATTAATATGTATATTCAATGTGGATGCCCTTTCACGTATTTGCCGAAGCCGCGTCTCCTGTTCTTGTTCCGTTTCTGTGGCTCTAGATGTAGATGCCCATTCGCGAAGATTTTGCAAACGTGATTCGCTTTCATCGGCATTTTCAGCTGCTCTTTTTTCGCTCATCTTTTTTGATTTTATGTTTTTTTTTACCAATGGATGCTTTTCTTGGTGGCATTTTTTGGAATTCGAATGAATTGAAAAACAAATAGAAATAATAAGCGACAATAAGTCGATCGGTCGAAAGAAAAAGTGACTGTCAAACAAATGAAACAAATATTGTTCCTCTACTCTATCGTCATTAGAAAAATCTAAAAAAATCTAAAAAATGCTGTTTGTCCAATCGCCACGAAACTTCACGGGACTATTTTGAATATTGCCACAAAATTTGATCAAAATCGGTTGAGCGGTTTCAGAGTCTATAGGGAATATACATACATACATACATACATACATACATACATACATACATACATACATACATACATACATTTATATATATATATAGATAATTAAAGCTTCTGTGTGTTAAAGAAAATTAAATGAATTAAATCTAAATAACTAAAAAAACATTGTTATACAATCAATAACTATCATTAATTTTCTTTTAAATAATACAGAGCTAATTATCTGTTTAACTTCGCTACATATATATCTAATTTGTGCAAATTGTCTTTCGTTTGAATTAATAATTTTATGTGCAGACAGACGGACAAGCGCATATTTAAGTTTAAAGCGCCTGATCCAAATTTGGATAAGAAGTATATTGTCTACATACAAAATATCGTTTTATTACTTTTTGTATTCTATGCAGATTGGGCGTTTGGTCTAATTTAGTTCAATCTAAATGATTTCAATTTAGTTTTGTACATAACTATTGTACAAACTCACGCATGTAATTGTTGTTGTTGACATAATTTTTAATAAAACATTATTTTTACTAAAATCATGCAAAACTTCCGTTAGTTTGCATAACTTCGTTGCTGTCACCCCCGCAACCGCAAAATCGTCATCAACATCAACGTTTTCTCACAACGTTTTTCTCAGTATATGCATACATATCGCATTTTTACAGTTTAGCAGCAGAAAAAAAAAAATATATATATAATAAAATATGTGCAAAAATGAAATGCAAAAGTAATGGGAAAAAAATGTTGAAAACACCTAAACCAATTATTTATATAAGCGCTATAAAAATTGCGACTTTTTTTTTGTTGTTGTCCATTTTGTTAAATGAGTATTAAAAGTTTTACAAAAATGCATAAATATTAAATCAAAAATGTTCTTTTTATATACCTACTAGCTGGTATCCGGCGCGTTTCTTCCTCTCCACCTGCCTCTTCTTCCCTCTGCCACTCCTTCCATCTTCCCATCTTCCCCTGTCAGCTTTCACCATATCGCTTACCACCCTTTACCCTGCACTCATTATCCAGCCCTTTCCCATACCTCAACTTCTCCTTGCCCTCTTCGATCCCATTAACATGTATACAACATTTCATTCCTCTATCTTAAGTGGTACCCTGCGCATTGCTGCCTTTCACCCTACCTCAGCTAGCTCTACCCATTCTTCCCAATGCCCCTTACCCTACCTCTCATTTCCCTATCCTTCTTCCCTCTTGTCCCTTTCCCTAACACGCCATCCCTTACCTCCCATTCCCATTCCCCGTCCCCCATATCCCTGCCCCTATTCCCCCTTCCACCTCTTTCTCTTCCGGCTCTTTGCTTTCCACCTCTTCCCCAACACTCCGCTTCCCCCTCTTCGATCCCATATACAATATTTCATCCCGCTATCTTAAATTTGTTGAGCCACGAACACTCGCGGGCATTCACATTGGATCAAATTGTGAATCTAAACCATTCTCGAATCCCCATAAACACACACACAAATTTTCATCATTATTCTATGTTCTAAGCTTATTGTATTTGTTTCAGTTTTCGTTCAGTTCTACCAAACTTATATATTCTTATTTGACAAACCGGTTCCAAGCAGTATCTACCTAGCATAATGTATCTAATCTACTTCCTTTACATCGTGGTGTTCCACAAGGCTCGATTTTAGGCCCCATTTTGTTTGCCATGTACGCAAACGATCTGCCAGATATTATTAACAAGTGCAATATTCATATGTATGCAGATGACGTACAATTATATGCTAGTGCCCCTACTAATTGTATTACTTGATGTATAAATGACATAAATGCTGATTTGGTAGCAGTATGAAAATGGGCACATATAAACGGTTTTTGTCTCAACACGAAAAAATGCAAATGCTTGATTATTAACAAAATACTTAATGACTTCCACCTACTACCTAAAATCAGTATTAATCAAGCATCTATTCGTTATGTTAATGAAGCAAATAACCTGGGTTTCACTTTCAATTCGACGCCCACTGGGTCTAACCACATTAACTGCTCGATCGGTAAAACCTACGCCATGCTGCGTGTTCTATGGGCAACAAGTCATCTCGTGCCCTTCAAGGTAAAAGTTCTTATAGCAAAGACGTACTTAATTCCAACTCTTTTTTATGGAATTGAAGTATTTGGCATATGTGACCATATAAGCCGTCAAAAGCTCTCCGTCTGGTATAACAATATTGCTAGATATGTTTTTGGTTTAAGGCCGAGAGATAGGATTTCTAATGCGGCAAAACAGTTATGTGGTATCTCGTTTGAAAGCTTAATTATTCTCCGTATACTTATATTTCTTCATAAAGTCATAATCACCAAAGAACCAAGATACATATACCAGAAAATATTCTTCTCACAATACACTCGAGTCAACAAATATTGTAACTGTAAGGCACCGCTCATTGATATCTAAGCGACAATTCTTTGTGAATGCTCTCCGTCTCTGGAATAATTTACCAACGACAATTAAATGCCTCCAAAGCACAACACAATTCAAAAACAAATTTACTTTACATCTTAACAGCCACGACACTGTTACTGATTAATTTTAAATCGACAAAAAGCTACTCTATAGTAAATATTTTTTAAAATTTCTATTCATATTTAATCTTGATAATCTTGTTTGTATTATTTTATATTATTTTTTTTTATCTTATTTACATATTTATTTATTAATTAAGTTATTTATTTATTTAATTGCGTTGTGTACTAGTGTACTAATTAATAAGATTTTTTCTTGAAACACCAGGAAGACAATAAAAATAATAGTAAAGAGAAAGTTCTTCATTATCACAACATGCTCGCGCGCTCCAAACTTCGACTTAGATCAATTCGGTAATTTTATTGTTGTGGTTTTTTGTTTTTTTTCTCAGCGCAAAAATATTCAAAAGCTCCCGTTAGCTCTCTATCTCTCATTACCTTGTATGGCTGCACTAATACTAGCGTTTTTCTATTTCATACTGCGCTTAACTTTTAACACTAACAACGATATACAATGTAGAGATATATCAAATCATATACGAAAACGACACTTCAAATTGCTTCTGCGTCAGGTCCCATGCTCTTTCATGCTCCCATGAAAGAAAGAGAGCAATTGCTGACTCAACGAGCATTGCTGGTCCCAGAGAGAGTCGCGTGTGTTCGGATTTGTATTCGTCACATCACAAAACATACGTACGTATAAATACTATGTATGTATGCATGTTTGTTTATTTATTTTCTTAACATGCGCTGGTCGGTCGCCGCAAGCGCATTTTGTTTTGTTTTCATTTCTTTAGCAAGTGTCTATGTGTGTATGTATGCATTTAACGGGCTTTTTTTTTTTTGGACATTTATTTAATTATTAGCATCAGCGACTGGAAATAATGATAATAATTCAATACTTAGTTAAAAAATCATTATGAAATGATTTCTGGGAGAACAAATGGACCTTTATTCAATATATATATTTATTGAAATAAAAGCAATTTATTTATTTTTGATTTTTAATTTAAGAGTCCAAAATAAAAATCAGACAACGATTTTTAAATTGATATAATTTTTTTTTTTTTTAATTGGACTTTGTTTCCACTGTCGTAATATAACAATAATCATTGGTTAATCATAAGACATAAATTTTCGACAAAGGTTGTTAAGCTAATTTATCGCTGCACAAAAGAAATGCTTTTAAAAGTTATGACTTTTTAATAAGTTTTTTGATCATATATGTATGTACATGCATGTGCTTACATTGAGCAGGATATTATTAGAATAATGAAATTCAAAGTCGCCGCTCGAATTCGCTTCCGATTCAATATGTTTAATCGGTACCCAGGGAACACCACGAGGAGGCCATCACAATTGTAATGGGGTCATAAATCAATATGACCTTCGAGTCGACTTGAAATTACAAAATTTCAAAAATTAAGAATTCTTGAAACTAAGTTATTTCCTTGTTCCCCAACTAAAACTACACTAAAATCACTAAAAATATACTCAAGTCGAAAAATATGGTTATGTATTTCGTTTTAAATTTTTAATTTTATTTTATTATCTCTGCCTAATTTTTTTGAGTTTGTTCACGTGATATTCTGACATTTTACTACCTACAATTTTACCTGTTAGCCATTTACTATTCTTCCTTATTAAAATCAGAACAAACTCATTAAGCAGGTGATTCCTGTGTCCATAACAAGGATCGAACTGTGAAAACCAGTCTGCGTATATATCTAATTTGGTTGTGGCGATTATATATGTTTGAACTATTTTCTTTTTTAAATTTTGTATATGAGGCTTTTTGTCGAAAAATCGTTTAAAAATATCAAAATGTATTTTTATTAAAGTAAAGAATTTATCTGTAGGTGCTTTCAGTTTTAAATTACTATTGACGTAGCCAAAATATTTATTGCGTATTAAATACTCAGAAGAATACTGTACTTCATCAGACTGTTTCATCAGCTTAACACATATTTCGCAGTCATGCTTGTGCAACAACTTATTTTGCAGGGTATCTATTGCATACCCTGCAAAATAACGCAATGCATTTTCATTAAAAGTATCTAGAATATTTAAATTTGTTGCTTCTAAAGACAGTTGCAATTCTGATTCCTCGTCAGAGAAAATTGAATCATCATCATCTAAAGACTTAGAAAACTCTTCAGATGTCGATTTATTTGAGCCACAGTCTCTGGGACCAGCAATGCTCGTTGAGTCAGCAATTGCTCTCTTTTTTTCACAATCGTGAGAGCATGGCACCTGTCGCAGAAGAAATTTGAAGTGACAAAGTCTTTATATGAGCTGTTTTCTCTATTACTATTCTCTACTTAGTGTTTGTATACAGCAACCAAATTAGCAATTTTAATTATTAAGAGCGGGCGAGAGGCAGCCCCGTTAGCTACTCTGCATTTAAGTGTTTTTTTTTTCTTTTTGGTTTTGCAGCAGCAGCATACTTTGTCGTTTTTGAGTGTTGCATCGGATCGTTGACTTCTGTTTTTGATTTTAAACCGGCAACGTCGCGATCGCAATATTATAAATTTGTAGAAAACTCCAAAGGTCTCAGTAAAAGACCTTGGTATAAATACATTTATACTTTATTTTTAAATTTTTCATTATTTACCGCATTATTGGCATCTAAATAATTGCCAAAAAATACTTTATATAGGGTGACCCCACCACCCCCCCCCCCAGGCTACAATTCTTCTTAAGACTTTCAATTCAAGTTTACTAATTTTTTCATATAGTAGAAGACTACTTTTAATTTTTTTTTTTTTTCAAAACTAACAGAAGAAGAAATTTCCATCAGACACAAGCTTCACCGTGGTGCCATGTGTCATATAAATTTTTTACAAACACGCTGTCGCTTTTATTTTTACCGTTTTAAGTTGCGTCACTTTCCTTTACACAGTTATTCGCACTACCGTTTGAATTTGCGCTTTTTTCAAGTTTGTCTTTCCTTCCCGCTTTTTCTTGTTTTGCCTTCCCTTTCTTGTTGTTTCAATTGTGTACTTCATTGCTACTAACATTTTTAAAGCTAGCGTTAGCTTCATGAAATGAGTCGTCGTTTTTGCTATTTTTAAGTTTTCTTGAATCCACTAATTGAACCCGTTGTCATACTCATTTGCGACTCTTTTTCCTTGTGTTTTGGAAGAGACGTAGTACGTACGACGTCAATATACGATCAACATTGGACATATATGATAATGAAGATGTCTCATTTCTTTCTTCGCCTAAATCTGCAAACGATTTGGTGTTACATTCCGGTGGGAAGGAGTTCTCCAATGTTGGTGTTTTTGTAGCTGTCATTTCTGATATTATACCTATTCTGATTCTGATATTATACCTATTCTGATTCTGATATTGCACTTTGTCTTAGTGCCGATTGAGTTTTGTGAACCCGTTATGAATTTTAAACCAACAAGAGACAATTGCTCTTCGTCCAATTCATAGTACAGCTCTTCGAAACTTGAAAATGTCTCATTGCCTTCTTTGGTATTACATACCGTTGGGAAGGATGTCTCCAATATTGGTGTTTCTCTAGCTGTCATTTCTGATTGAGTTTTGTGAACCCGTTATGAATTTTAAACCAACAAGAGACAATTGCTCTTCGTCCAATTCATAGTACAGCTCTTCGGAACTTGAAACTGTCTCATTGCCTTCTTTGGTATTACATACCGTTGGAAAGGATGTCTCCAATATTGGTGTTTCTCTAGCTGTCATTTCTGATTGAGTTTTGTGAACCCGTTATGAATTTTAAACCAACAAGAGACAATTGCTCTTCGTCCAATTCATAGTACAGCTCTTCGGAACTTGAAACTGTCTCATTGCCTTCTTTGGTATTACATACCGTTGGAAAGGATGTCTCCAATATTGGTGTTTCTCTAGCTGTCATTTCTGATTGAGTTTTGTGAACCCGTTATGAATTTTAAACCAACAAGAGACAATTGCTCTTCGTCCAATTCATAGTACAGCTCTTCGGAACTTGAAACTGTCTCATTGCCTTCTTTGGTATTACATACCGTTGGAAAGGATGTCTCCAATATTGGTGTTTCTCTAGCTGTCATTTCTGATTGAGTTTTGTGAACCCGTTATGAATTTTAAACCAACAAGAGACAATTGCTCTTCGTCCAATTCATAGTACAGCTCTTCGAAACTTGAAAATGTCTCATTGCCTTCTTTGGTATTACATACCGTTGGGAAGGATGTCTCCAATATTGGTGTTTCTCTAGCTGTCATTTCTGATTGAGTTTTGTGAACCCGTTATGAATTTTAAACCAACAAGAGACAATTGCTCTTCGTCCAATTCATAGTACAGCTCTTCGGAACTTGAAACTGTCTCATTGCCTTCTTTGGTATTACATACCGTTGGAAAGGATGTCTCCAATATTGGTGTTTCTCTAGCTGTCATTTCTGATTGAGTTTTGTGAACCCGTTATGAATTTTAAACCAACAACAGACAATTGCTCTTCGTCCAATTCATAGTACAGCTCTTCGGAACTTGAAACTGTCTCATTGCCTTCTTTGGTATTACATACCGTTGGAAAGGATGTCTCCAATATTGGTGTTTCTCTAGCTGTCATTTCTGATTGAGTTTTGTGAACCCGTTATGAATTTTAAACCAACAAGAGACAATTGCTCTTCGTCCAATTCATAGTACAGCTCTTCGGAACTTGAAACTGTCTCATTGCCTTCTTTGGTATTACATACCGTTGGAAAGGATGTCTCCAATATTGGTGTTTCTCTAGCTGTCATTTCTGATTGAGTTTTGTGAACCCGTTATGAATTTTAAACCAACAAGAGACAATTGCTCTTCGTCCAATTCATAGTACAGCTCTTCGGAACTTGAAACTGTCTCATTGCCTTCTTTGGTATTACATACCGTTGGGAAGGATGTCTCCAATATTGGTGTTTCTCTAGCTGTCATTTCTGATTGAATTTTGTGAACCCGTTATGAATTTTAAACCAACAAGAGACAATTGCTCTTCGTCCAATTCATAGTACAGCTCTTCGAAACTTGAAACTGTCTCATTGCCATCATTGGTATTACATACCGGTGGGAAGGATGTCTCCAATATTGGTGTTTCTCTAGCTGTCATTTCTGATTGAGTTTTGTGAACCCGTTATGAATTTTAAACCAACAAGAGACAATTGCTCTTCGTTCAATTCATAGTAAAGCTCTTCGAAACTTGAAACTGTCTCATTGCCATCATTGGTATTACATACCGGTGGGAAGGATGTCTCCAATATTGGTGTTTCTCTAGCTGTCATTTCTGATTGAGTTTTGTGAACCCGTTATGAATTTTAAACCAACAAGAGACAATTGCTCTTCGTCCAATTCATAGTACAGCTCTTCGAAACTTGAAACTGTCTCATTGCCATCATTGGTATTACATACCGGTGGGAAGGATGTCTCCAATATTGGTGTTTCTCTAGCTGTCATTTCTGATTGAGTTTTGTGAACCCGTTATGAATTTTAAACCAACAAGAGACAATTGCTCTTCGTCCAATTCATAGTACAGCTCTTCGAAACTTGAAACTGTCTCATTGCCATCATTGGTATTACATACCGTTGGAAAGGATGTCTCCAATATTGGTGTTTCTCTAGCTGTCATTTCTGATTGAGTTTTGTGAACCCGTTATGAATTTTAAACCAACAAGAGACAATTGCTCTTCGTCCAATTCATAGTACAGCTCTTCGAAACTTGAAACTGTCTCATTGCCATCATTGGTATTACATACCGGTGGGAAGGATGTCTCCAATATTGGTGTTTCTCTAGCTGTCATTTCTGATTGAGTTTTGTGAACCCGTTATGAATTTTAAACCAACAAGAGACAATTGCTCTTCGTCCAATTCATAGTACAGCTCTTCGGAACTTGAAACTGTCTCATTGCCTTCTTTGGTATTACATACTGTTGGGAAGGATGTCTCCAATATTGGTGTTTCTCTAGCTGTCATTTCTGATTGAATTTTGTGAACCCGTTATGAATTTTAAACCAACAAGAGACAATTGCTCTTCGTCCAATTCATAGTACAGCTCTTCGAAACTTGAAACTGTCTCATTGCCATCATTGGTATTACATACCGGTGGGAAGGATGTCTCCAATATTGGTGTTTCTCTAGCTGTCATTTCTGATTGAGTTTTGTGAACCCGTTATGAATTTTAAACCAACAAGAGACAATTGCTCTTCGTCCAATTCATAGTACAGCTCTTCGAAACTTGAAACTGTCTCATTGCCTTCTTTGGTATTACATACCGTTGGGAAGGATGTCTCCAATATTGGTATTTCTCTAGCTGTCATTTCTGATTGAGTTTTGTGAACCCGTTATGAATTTTAAACCAACAAGAGACAATTGCTCTTCGTCCAATTCATAGTACAGCTCTTCGAAACTTGAAACTGTCTCACTGCCATCATTGGTATTACATACCGGTGGGAAGGACGTCTCCAATCTTGGCGTTTTTGTTGCAGTCTCCTGGTAGTATGTTCCGTCTAAGCCAATATATGACACGTTACGATATTCAATACACTTTTTGTATTCTAAATCAACAATTTAGAGTCAAGCTTTTCGGAAAAATCTCAATGAATTGGTAAATAAATCATTATTCAACCTCCGCATATCTACGGAATTACATATCGTTAGCTCTTCTTCTATCTAACTAATCGTTGTTCTTAATCCTAAATAATCCCAACATAAAGCGGGCTACATACATTTATTCTTACATGCTATGCGTGTTTCCATACAAATTAGTAGATGCAGAAATGTTTCCAACATGTGTGTACCGTGCCTACTTATTACATAGTGAACTATTTCAATAAATTCACAATAATAAAAATTATTGTTTCGGAATCTAATGCTAACGACATTTCCTCTTCTACATCACATTGCTACCATCATTTACAAAAACTTTTTATGTACGCACTGACGCATCAGGAAGTGTAGTTATACATTTCATTGTCACAATCAAAAACAAACAAAAAAAAAAACAAAAATACTGAGAAGACACTATGAAATCATGAAACAGGTCACCAGTAAGTTGGAAATTGAGACTAAGTTTCTGTCTAGCTCCTATCCTATTGATGATGTTGCTGCTTCGTCGTCTCGCTAGGGAACACCACTAGGAGGCCATCACAATTGTAATGGGGTCATAAATTAAATTGACCTTCCAGTCGACTTGAAATCACAAAATTTGAAAAATTAAGGATTCTTGAAACTAAGTTATTTCCTTGTTCCCCAACTAAATTTTTTTTTTTTTTTTATTATCTTAAGTGAATGTCGATCAGTTTAATTAAAAACTATGATACATTTGTATGATGAAAAAAAGTGATATTAAGACATTTAGCTTAGAGTATTTACATTAACATAACTAACAAAAAAATAAGGCTTAATGCCTATTTTGAATATCATTTGGATGAAATCGTCTACGACATGTATTAACGACCAGAGCCGCTGTTAAACGATTCACATGAGAAGCCAGTCGATCATTATATCTGCTGCTGTGGAAGTTCAACTGTTCCATTACTGTTGGTATTCTATTGGTACTACTGTTGGTACTATTCTCTACTTAGTGATATGAGTGATACTGTTGGTATTCTATTGGTACTACTGTTGGTACTATTCTCTACTTAGTGATATGAGATGATGTCTCTATTATATTCTTTACTTAGTGCTTTTAATGACATGGGAGAATACCCTACTATGAAAAGTTCGAGCGCGTTAATTTTTACCTATTAAATTATATATTTTTTTATTTTAATGTATTTTTATACAATAATGCGCGGATAATAACACTGCACTATTTTACCGTAAATTATTTAGATAATGATAGTTTTAAGCACTGAATTTTAATACATTAATATCATATTATATGCATTTGATATGAGCATTTGAAAATACCATACATATTATTTATTTCAGCATGCAATTTAGATTATATATATATATATTAGTATATTCAATTTAATCAACGATTACATTATCCCTTTTAACTTTTTTCACTTTCTCGCCCTAATAATTAATTTAGTTGGTTAGTTCATATTTTTGTTTTTGAATTATAACTATAAATTTATATCATGAGATACTTCTTAATTAAAACAGTGCCAAAACAAAGAATAAAAATTAAAAAGAAAAATAAAGCAAAGAACATCGCGAACATTATATTACAGAAAAAAGTGCCTCCTGCCTTCGCTAGTTCAACAATTCAAAAACCGAAGGACGTATGGTTTTACGATCTGGGTGGGTGGTCTGCGGAGAGAGATATGCGAAATTAATCTCTGACTAGATTAGCCCGGAAGCTGATGCATCTTCTGTGTCTGCCGCATTTCACAAAAGAAAAAAAGACTACCTCGTTTAGACGTGCTTCATTACTCAAATAAACTTGAGCCATAGGAACCACAAATTGATATTGAACCCACTGAACCGCAGAAGTCGAGTAGTTGTGTAACAGATTTAGAAAGTTTAGCACCACTGGTACTAACAGGAATTAAGATTGAAAATCTTATTGAAGAAACAAGGGGCATACACACGCCGGAATAGGACAGCACAGCCCGAAATAGAGATGTGTATGAATGTGAAGTTGAGCAGCCTAGCAATTCTGGCCAATTTCTGGCGAACAAACCGTGTTGAGGGAGATAAAGGAGGAGCTGGGTGAGCTTAGTACGCGAACTCTGATGATAGCGAATCAAATAAAAAATATAATGGAACAGCAGCTTAAAGAGCGTGAGAAGCAAAACAGTTTGCTGGAAAAATTTATACACAAATTTAATGACAATTAAAAAATCCTGCCTCCTGCCTTCGCTAGTTCAACAATTCAAAAACCGAAGGACGTATGGTTTTACGATCTGGGTGGGTGGTCTGCGGAGAGAGATATGCGAAATTAATCTCTGACTAGATTAGCCCGGAAGCTGATGCATCTTCTGTGTCTGCCGCATTTCACAAAAGAAAAAAAGACTACCTCGTTTAGACGTGCTCCATTACTCAAATAAACTTGAGCCATAGGAACCACAAATTGATATTGAACCCACTGAACCGCAGAAGTCGAGTAGTTGTGTAACAGATTTAGAAAGTTTAGCACCACTGGTACTAACAGGAATTAAGATTGAAAATCTTAATGAAGAAACAAGGGGCATACACACGCCGGAACAGGACAGCACAGCCCGAAATAGAGATGTGTATGAATGTGAAGTTAAGCAGCCTAGCAATTCTGGCCAATTTCTGGCGAACAAACCGTGTTGAGGGAGATAAAGGAGGAGCTGGGTGAGCTTAGTACGCGAACTCTGATGATAGCGAATCAAATAAAAAATATAATGGAACAGCAGCTTAAAGAGCGTGAGAAGCAAAACAGTTTGCTGGAAAAATTTATACACAAATTTAATGACAATTAAAAAATCCTGCCTCCTGCCTTCGCTAGTTCAACAATTCAAAAACCGAAGGACGTATGGTTTTACGATCTGGGTGGGTGGTCTGCGGAGAGAGATATGCGAAATTAATCTCTGACTAGATTAGCCCGGAAGCTGATGCATCTTCTGTGTCTGCCGCATTTCACAAAAGAAAAAAAGACTACCTCGTTTAGACGTGCTCCATTACTCAAATAAACTTGAGCCATAGGAACCACAAATTGATATTGAACCCACTGAACCGCAGAAGTCGAGTAGTTGTGTAACAGATTTAGAAAGTTTAGCACCACTGGTACTAACAGGAATTAAGATTGAAAATCTTATTGAAGAAACAAGGGCATACACACGCCGGAATAGGACAGCACAGCCCGAAATAGAGATGTGTATGAATGTGAAGTTGAGCAGCCTAGCAATTCTGGCCAATTTCTGGCGAACAAACCGTGTTGAGGGAGATAAAGGAGGAGCTGGGTGAGCTTAGTACGCGAACTCTGATGATAGCGAATCAAATAAAAAATATAATGGAACAGCAGCTTAAAGAGCGTGAGAAGCAAAACAGTTTGCTGGAAAAATTTATACACAAATTTAATGACAATTAAAAAATCCTGCCTCCTGCCTTCGCTAGTTCAACAATTCAAAAACCGAAGGACGTATGGTTTTACGATCTGGGTGGGTGGTCTGCGGAGAGAGATATGCGAAATTAATCTCTGACTAGATTAGCCCGGAAGCTGATGCATCTTCTGTGTCTGCCGCATTTCACAAAAGAAAAAAAGACTACCTCGTTTAGACGTGCTTCATTACTCAAATAAACTTGAGCCATAGGAACCACAAATTGATATTGAACCCACTGAACCGCAGAAGTCGAGTAGTTGTGTAACAGATTTAGAAAGTTTAGCACCACTGGTACTAACAGGAATTAAGATTGAAAATCTTATTGAAGAAACAAGGGGCATACACACGCCGGAATAGGACAGCACAGCCCGAAATAGAGATGTGTATGAATGTGAAGTTGAGCAGCCTAGCAATTCTGGCCAATTTCTGGCGAACAAACCGTGTTGAGGGAGATAAAGGAGGAGCTGGGTGAGCTTAGTACGCGAACTCTGATGATAGCGAATCAAATAAAAAATATAATGGAACAGCAGCTTAAAGAGCGTGAGAAGCAAAACAGTTTGCTGGAAAAATTTATACACAAATTTAATGACAATTAAAAAATCCTGCCTCCTGCCTTCGCTAGTTCAACAATTCAAAAACCGAAGGACGTATGGTTTTACGATCTGGGTGGGTGGTCTGCGGAGAGAGATATGCGAAATTAATCTCTGACTAGATTAGCCCGGAAGCTGATGCATCTTCTGTGTCTGCCGCATTTCACAAAAGAAAAAAAGACTACCTCGTTTAGACGTGCTCCATTACTCAAATAAACTTGAGCCATAGGAACCACAAATTGATATTGAACCCACTGAACCGCAGAAGTCGAGTAGTTGTGTAACAGATTTAGAAAGTTTAGCACCACTGGTACTAACAGGAATTAAGATTGAAAATCTTAATGAAGAAACAAGGGGCATACACACGCCGGAACAGGACAGCACAGCCCGAAATAGAGATGTGTATGAATGTGAAGTTGAGCAGCCTAGCAATTCTGGCCAATTTCTGGCGAACAAACCGTGTTGAGGGAGATAAAGGAGGAGCTGGGTGAGCTTAGTACGCGAACTCTGATGATAGCGAATCAAATAAAAAATATAATGGAACAGCAGCTTAAAGAGCGTGAGAAGCAAAACAGTTTGCTGGAAAAATTTATACACAAATTTAATGACAATTAAAAAATCCTGGCGTGCATTGCGTACGCATACTCAACGATCAGAAAGTTTTTGCTACCGGCGGTTGGAATGATATGACACACCAAAACGAAATACAAAGTGCTCATTTTAGCTACCGCCTGGTAACAATTTTTACCTGCGTAGCTTGGTTGGCTCGTGCTTCACAGTCGTTTGCGGTAATAAGCGATAAACTTACGCATAATATATAGAGATGACGTATTTATTTTTGTTTTAAACCTTTTAATCGAAAAAACATTTATGGGCATTTTTCAAAGATTTTAATATTTTCTGATGGAAGCTGCGCTCAATTTAAAAATAAATATATTTTGACAAGCTTGACTGACATTATTAAACAAATTGGATGTAAACTCGTAGAATTAGAATGGAATTTTTTGGCTAGTTCTCAAGGATGGAGTTCCGTTGATGGAGTTGGAGACGTTAATGGAGTTGGAACCGTCATTAACAGAAAAGTGTGGTGTCTAAGACTAGATTAAAGTGATATAAATTTTTTATTGAATTGTAGGGTACTAAATGAATTGTATAAGAACATAATTAGATTGTAATTTTAATGAATTGTTTTATGAATTGTATGTATATCCCTAAGTGACAACTTTGTAGTTAATTCGCCGTAAGCGGTTGTTGCCGAGTTGGCGTTGAATTTCGCGCCAACTGAAGTTCGGTTTGAGGTCGGGCATTCAAGGGATTTCGCGCCAACTGATGTCGCGCATTCAACTTAGAATCCTCAATCGATTGACTACGGTCTTCTCGCAACTCATATTATCATTATTAAATTAGTATTATATAAACTCATTATACTTGTTATAATAAATCAAGTAAAAGTCAAGATTAAAGCGTTCTACTATTTAGCTCGTGTGCGCGTAGCTATCAAAGTGCTATTAAACAAGTGGCAAATAACCAAATCTAAAAACGTTGTTTTAGCCGATGCATTATCCTTTTATCAATGTGCAGAAAACAACATAAATGAAATTAAAATGTATTTTATACCATCTGCTCAAATTGAAAATTTGTCTCTACCATTATAAGTTGGACGAAAAATGGAAGGAACTGAAAAGCATTCCAGGCATATCCCAGTTGCATTCGTTTTGTTGCGATGGCTAACTGGTAGAAGGAGCTAGAACTGCATATTCCATTTAAAAAAAAAAACTTTATGTGACATTAGTAATACTATTCTCAGTTAAGTTAGTAGTTATTTTTGTTTTTTTTTTATTGAAGATATTTTATTAAGTTTCTAATTTTTGTTGTGAAAATAAATATATTGATTATATTAAAAATCATTTATAATCATCTCATGCATGTCTAGTTATTATCTTGAAAACGAATAATAGCCCAAAATCAACCTTAGCACCAATTATAGAGCTAAGCAAGAGCTATAAGTTTCGCCGTTTGTTTTTTTCACTTTGAATGAGCTTTAATCGCAATTATAATAAGCTAACAGAAACCAACTGTCCCTTATAAAAAAAGGCTGTACCGCTTAACACGTCTACTGGTGCTGGAGTAGAGGAAGGCGACGCTGAGAGAACCGTTCGCGATAAAGTATATATTTTAAAAGTATTGTGCGCTAATATAACATACACATTTCACATTTGCAGCTAATTATTAAAACTGTAGCGAACTTGGTAACACCTCAACAAAGCGTGGTAGCACCAGTGGGAGACTCACTGTTTAGTTGACCGTCACGTGTCCACTTTAGACATGTCTGATTGCGAAGATGAACTACCATTAGCATATATGCTCAGATCCGAAAATGAGGATTCATCCGACATGTCCTTTGCAGAAAGAACTAAGCGAAGGTGCCAGAATTCTTCAGTTGGAAAACAGATGTCAATGGAAGCTAATAGAAATCAATATCGTGTGGAGCTCTATAAGCTTGTGGTAACAGCCGCAAAACCCTCAAGCGAACTGCATTGGCATTCAGAAAGTGCGCTGAATATAAGACCGGAAACGCGTAGTCAACTTTCACTGGTACTTTGAAAATACAAGTAAAAGGTGTAACGAGGTCACAGGCTGGGCTATCCTCGTCGGATGCACAGGCGTTCGTCACAGAATAATTTATTATTTTCAGCGACAACTTATTTTTCTTAATTATTATTATTATTATTGTTTTGTTTATTAAAAGTATTAGGATTCACTCAATTTCTTAATGTATAATTCACTTATTTTTTTTTTAAGTTTTCCTTCTTATGGTGGTTCAGTGCGAGGGTGTGGGTCGCAAATTAAAACTCGCGATCAGGACCTTATTCCTTTTACTGTTTACTTCACCAGAACTTTCGATAATTCTTTCCTACATTATCGCGGAGCTAAACGTTGTGTTCTTATTGACCGTTTCCCGAACCGAACTCCCAAATACTTAATTTCCTTTCTCCCACTTGCCTCTAACTTTAGTCTACGTATTTTACTGACCGGTAAATCCATTACCAATTGAGCATCCAAATACCTGTCGAGACCTGCCGAATGTCGGCGTCGGGTGTGTACTAATTGCCACTCTCTCTCTCTCTCTCTCTCTCTCTCTCTCTCTCTCTCTCTCTCTCTCTCTCTCTCTCTCTCTCTCTCTCTTCCCAGAGCAGCAGCGTCGCAGCACGCTAACGGTGTCGATGTTGCGCAGGGCGTGAGAGAATATAATGGGTACCGGTGTCAAGTGACCTTAATCTTACTTTTCTACTCCTGTGTAATCTAATTTTGTTTAATTTCCATACGCCTGTAGGAGTGAGTAGAAACCCGTTTCCTGGCGAGAATAGACCCTTGGCCGATGTGTCAAACCCGTTCGGCGTCGGAATCTATGAAATCAACAAAATATTCTTAAAACCAACGCCGGTAGGAATGAGGTGTACCCGTTTCCTGGCGTCTATAGACCTATGAATCTATGAAACTAACAAATATCTTAAGAATAAACCCCGGCAGGAATGAGGTATACCCGTTTCCTGGCGTTTATAGACCATTGGAAGATGGGTAAAACATGCTCGGCCTCTGAACCTAAGAAACTACTGTAGCTTTACTTGTAACTTAAATTTCCATACTCTACCTCAATGGTCAAGACCAGCATACTCTTTATCCTTTATTATTTCTAGGTTACTTTTATGTAAGTTACCGAACCAACAACAACAAGAAGCACAGTACATAAACACGATCACAACAAAAATCAGAACAACACGAAAGATGCGCACGATGCGCACGCACCTGCTACCACCTTTCTGTCTCAAGATTTTCTTTCGAATGAATCGAAATTCTTCGTCCGACGGGTGGGAGGCTGCGCTGTGGCGTGGATCGTGTTTGTTTAACTTTGTTGCGAATGTGATTGCTTATGCGAGTGACGTGAGTAGCAGAGTGAGAGCGCTAGCGTGGATCGTGTTCGAGTAGCTTTGCTGTTCTGCCAGCGTCGAACGTAGGAACGTAGGCCGCATCGGTATGCGTGGCTTTTTAGCTTTACCTTTTCGTTGATATGTGGCTGCACCGTGGTACGAAAGCTATGAAAAAGTTATTTCCCTTTTTGTTTTAAATATGCCAATACGCCTTGACCCCATTATAGCCAGCATGTTGTGCGGCGGTTTGAAATCGTCGTCACAAAGGTTAGGGGCGATGACGGCGTTGTTCATATATAAATATACATGCTGGTAAAAGAAATTAAGCTAGAACACTTGAAAACACTTAAAACTAAAAAACATTAAAAAGCAATAAACAAACAAAAATAAATAATATAACAAATTAGTATGTATAAATGTATATGTATATGTATAACTTTTTCAAATTAACAACATACAATTCAGTTGTAAGAGCGCAAATCTAAAAGTAGAACATTAAAAAAGAGCAACAACAATCTAAGACATCAATTGAAGCAACAACAACAACAACAACATACCTAACGGACAACAAGTAAAACGTCCACGCAATAGCAATGGATCCGCAGCCCCATGCCCCTCCGACGGCGCAACGACAACGCATATTATGGCACTCATCGATGAGCGGTTAAATGCTCAAACGGAGTCTTTGACTTCCCAAATAGCAAAAGTGCAGCAAAAAATCGTCGACCTTTTAAAAGAGCAGTTCGATGATATGGTAACTTACCATTGGTAAAAGACATTGTCGGAATCAACGAAAGAGTCGCTTAGCTCGAATCGGTTGCCGAGAACGTTCCAACTCTTAAAACGCAAATAACGGAACTGAAAAGTTCGTTGGCTAAACAACAACGAATCTCGGATGAGCTGCAACGTAAATGGGCTCAAGGTGTAAATGCACCTTGAATGGGCCGAGCAGGAAACCACAGCAGTTGCTTGTGAACTGTGTATATATGAAGTAGAGCTGCAAAACTATCCATAGTCACACTATCGATAGTTTTCTTAACGATAGTCGAAACTAATGTCACTATCGAGAGTACTAACGTTTTACTGAAATTTAAGGGTGTAAATGATAAAATTAACTATAAAGAATCATTATTGGCAAAGGTTACATTCTAATACTCGAGTGGACTATTATCTTGCGATCCGTGAAACTTTTTCAAAAATTGTCGTAGTGCAATGATTGCATCTACTCGATTTGTTCTTGCTTTCTTTTAAATTTTTTCTTGCATAAAGCTGAAAAATGCTGCACTTGTACTGATAGCTTTGTACTTTGGGTGTTTGAAACTCGGAGAAATTAAGTTTGCTGCCTTATCCGCATTGTTGCTGCTTCGAATACCTACTTTCTTCAATGGAGCATCCAATAGTGTTGTTAGTCTGGGCACTTTTCGGCTTTCATAAGGAAAACGCCGACAATTTAGGCGATCAATCTGATGTGTACACATCTCTGAGGCATCCAAAGTTTTCATATTAGTTTTAATAGAATTTAAGCGTTGATAAAGATAGTACGAAATTGGAATCATTAGCAAAATCGTGACAAAGTTTCTCCCTGATATTTGAGAAGTAGCAGTAGTAATCAGGTACATAAGTTCACCTAGTTGTAGTAGAAGTAGCAGTAGTAATGAGGTAAATAAGTTCACCTAGTCTTTTAATACTTCTATATCATCCACTGTAAGTGGCTCAGGTGCCTTTGAAGTACTGAAAAGCACACTAGAAATCGCGCCGTTTGTAAGCAATAAACGTTGAATCGTTATATATGCGCTACTCCACTTCTTGACCTAAGCTGTATGGCCTTTTAATCAATACTTTGCGCAGTTCACAATTTTAAATATACTATTGGGCTTCGTTTAAAGTACGTGACTACGATCTTACACATTGTCAAGACGGCGTTTATATTTTTACGTGCATATTGAGATTTAAAGCGTGGGCAAAGCATGGTAAATGTTTTATTTTTTAAGTAATTCGCAAAATTTAATCATAGATGCTGCGTTGTCTGATACAACCGAAGTAAGTTTGTAAAGAACATACCACTCCCAGAGTACACCATGCAGTGAATCTGCTATATTTTGTGATGAGTGGTCAGTATTTTCTAGTAGTTTGTTAGTTGACAATACCGCAGACCGTAATTTAAAGATTAAAGCTTGTGATAAAATTACATGTTACAGCCAAGTAATAATCATTTGATCGTGATGTCCATCAATCGCTTGTTATGGTTCATTACTCCATGCTACTAAAAATAGTTTTTAACTCAAAAAAACTATCGATACTATCGATAGTTTTCCAACTCTAATATGGAGTTCCATTCCAAGAGGAGGAGACTTTAAACACAATTTTGAATTCTTTGTGTTTCTCTCTGGACATCACGCCAAGTATTGAGGTTAAAACCAAGTAAGCACATAACTACAGAGGTTGATACGGTTATAATTATTAGGCTTAGAAATGTGCGTGACAAAGTTCGAACCCTACAAGCAACCAGTGCGTATTGTAGGGGAGCTAAATGTTCACTCAAACAGTGCCAACTGGGCTTCACACACAATAGCGAAGTTCCGTTCTATATAAATGAACGGTTCATGCCAATAACTAGAAAATATTCAAAGAAGCGATGAAGCTAAAAAAAGCAAAAAACATTTGCAGCTGTATTCATTCGACGCTGACTTGTGCATATAAAAGAGAGTTGGAGTGGTGCTATTATCTGCATTGATAGCATGCGTAAATTATATAATATTATCAACTGATTCAAACGGCAAAGTGCCTCTCTTCTCACTCACCGTTGGCTGAGCAAAACAGTGCTCGAAATATTGAGTCACCCAACTTTTATTTCGTGATTAAGTGTACACATTAGCGAATTTATATTTAATTAGTGTAATAATTCTCTAAAACTCTAAGAAATTGTATTGATTTTTTTGTACAGTCCTTTTATGTAATATTTATAGTGAAATACGTGCAATTTGAATAACTTTATATAGTTAAATGGTATTTCCTGAAAGCCTGACGAAAAAAAATGGATGAGTTTTGTTATTTGTGTTTCAAAATTCAAATGTAGATATTATATGTGTGTCCGAAACGTGGTTTCAGTCAACTGTTAAAGATAGTCTTGTCTCTTGTGGGGGATATACTTTTATACTGTATCGCTCAGATCGCGATGATCATGCAGGGGGTGTTGCAATATATGTAAAAGAAAGTTTGAAGTGTAAGTTTGTATGTAAACATCCCGAAGATAGTGCAATAGAATATCTATTTTTACAATTGACTACAAATAATATGACAAAAATACTTATTGGCTGCATATATTGACCAAACCGCAATACCGACTATTTAAATTTAATTAGCTTAATTCAAATTGTGTTTCAGAAACTAGCTACGATCTATTTTTTGGAAAAATTAGCAAAAATCTTGCAGCTAAAATTTTAAATGAGTTCTACCAACAATTCGGAAAATAAAGGTGTGGACCATCTATACTTTGAATTTTAAGTTAGCACTAAAAACAAGAAAAAATAAATTTTTCTAAAGAATTTAGCTTTATTTGATACGTTTCTTTCGATCAAGTATAGAAAATGATTTCATGGCAGTGGCCAACTCGGCTGCTTGGGCAGTAGCAGCCCATCGTGGAACATCAATTATTGAGCACTTTGTCAACAGTTGTCTGCTCCATTGAAGCAAATCAAGCTTAAATGTTCTATTTAAGAGGTCAATTAATCCTTCAATGTGCCCTAAAGAATGAAATCGAGTGGTGTTAAATCGCAGCTCCGAAGCTATCCAATTACATCTCCGAATCTCCTAATTACACGAATGTTAAAATGTGTACGCAAAATGTTGATGGTGCGCGTGGCTGTGCGGCGTGACTAACTGCACCGTCTTGCTGAAACCAGTCCTCATCGAGATCGATATATGATCCAAGTTCTACCAAAAATAGTTATCATGTTCCGTAACGGCGTGGCTAGCCTCATTTTCGAAGAAAAAGTGTCGAAATCCACACCACACATCCATTCGAGCAGGGTCCATGATCTTCTCTACGATTATATAGTTTTATTTGAATTGTTTTATTTGAAAGACAAAAACTCATTCATAGTGATAGTTACATGGGCTATTGCATAAAACCAATGTATATTGTGGATTGTGCTATGTCAGGTTAGAGATACTGCATAAATTCTTCCCTTTTAGAGCTCGTTCTCAAAACATTGCAGTTTTCATGGTATAAAAAAATTGTTTAGCATTTGCTTCATTTGCGCGCTTATTCCCGGTGATTGTGTTGCAGTCCTTTCCTCGACGAAATCATCAATGGCTGTTTCCGCCAATGCATCAGACTCCGTTCTCAAATGAGCACTACGTTCCAATAATGTAAACATGTTTTTTAGAATCTCAACGTCAGAGTACGGTTCTGATTGCGCGCGTATTATATATCGCTTCATGGTAGCCAGAAGTGTAAGATGGCGGCGCTGATTTTCATTGAGTTTATCTACATCATGTTGTGGCAATTCTTTGCCTAACATTTCCTTAAATGTTTCATTCGTTTCTATAAATGTTAGAAAGAATTATCTTTTTAAATTAAGTTGCGAAAGCTCCCTCTCAATCATAATGGCTGAGTAACGGTGCGGGTAATATATAGGACGAGGATGTATCAAACGCCGCTTGCAGCGTGTCAAATGGTGTTGTTGAAAATCAGTTGAATGTTGAAATTACTAATACCGTGCAAAAGAGCAAAAGGGGCAAGTGTGAAGAGTATTAAGAGTGTGAAGACTATTAAAGCTTCTTTTCTAACGAAGTTAACGTTTTTTCTTGTATTTTGGTTAACTGCTGTAAACCGCAAATTTCTTCTTAACAAAACCGATGAACGGAATTGTTCGTACAATTATTTTAGTTCTTTCAAAATGTTTATTTCGTGCCCTAGATTATAGAAATACGTTTGCACTAGATTCTTTGCTTTGTTTTCTTCTTTGATTATTTTTCAATTCTATAAAATCAGTGAATAAATTAAATGTAGTACATCAGGTTTTTTTTTTTTTTCAAAAAAACTAATTGGTTTGAGATACGGATTCTATAGGAGCTTTTTTCACTCATTCTTATGAGATGAGCACAGATTCTGCAATCTCATGAACTTCAAAACTCACTCCATAGTTTTAAGCGACTATTTCTAATGTGATAAAATGCTTATACTGCTTTTTAATTCGAATATGCATTTAATAAAAAAGAAAGTTTTTTTTTTATCACGCACACATGACCATATGAAATTAACACATGAACGCTCTACCTTGTGTGATTTTCAGCTATATATACGCAGTAAGTATTGTTATCTCTCTCATACATATTTCTGTCTACTTCATATTACAATTCAGTGTCATCAACTAGCTTATAATACATAAACAGTATTAGCGCAGTTTGTGCCTAATGATGAAGGATTTTCGGTTTGTAGGTTAAATATTAATGTTATGCTTTTCTTTATTTATTTTAATTTTTTTATATATATTTTTTTATTTTTTATTAAATATAATTTTTTTTTGCAAATACGAATAGATCGATTGGCAGTCCTTTACATTCTCCGTGTCATAAAACGGAAATCATTACATAATTTGTTTAATACGTTCGATTGGCCACCCCAAAGCCCAGACTTCTTGAACAATATATAAAAAGGAATCGATGTCCAAACTTAGCAAGGAAGCGTAAGAATACAATTTTGGAAGGAAAAGTACTCGAAGTATATTCCATTGGATTTTATTAATAGCTTGGTGCAGTCTGTACCGAGACAAAAGTGATAGATGCTAAGGGAATTAATTAATGGTTGTAGTACGCCAACTAAGCATTCATTTTGTTTTATCTTTTCCCACTAAAATCCGCCATATTGAAAAAAGTTGTAGAATAAAAGTTTTTTGTGTACTAAAATAAGGTTTCTAAAAAGAAAAAAAATGCAAGTTCTATGTGAGTCAAAATGACATTTCGTTTTGTAGAGAGCTCTCAAAATTAAACTTTGTACCTCACCATTCCATTCACTGGGAATATGCGGAAATTAACTAATAATGGACATATTCCCAGTGAATATTATATCATTATAGGGTTTGAATTAATTAATTATTTTCCGAATTGTTGGTAGAACTCATTTAAAATTTTAGCTGCAAGATTTTTGCTAATTTTTCCAAAAAATAGATCGTAGCTAGTTTCTGAAACACAAACCCTGCAAATTCGAAGACCATACTTATTTGTCTTCGAAGGAGGGGTAACTATAGTTGGCGCAACGAGATCTGACCTCAAGAAGGCCCAAACAATTGGTCAACAGGTAAATAGTTTCTTTGGATACATATGTTCAGTAAATGTCTATTGATGCAGTCCAAAATATAAGAGAATGAAGAGAACTCTGTTAGTAAACGAACCTAATGAAAATCAACAAATAGAACGATTAGCTCTGGCCCCTGGACAAGGTAGACGTCCCTAAGACATAACAGCGGAGTAAGACACAGAGGAGCTTTCTTCTCCAACAATTTATTGCGGGAAAAAGAGAGCAAGTCAACAGACATATAGCCAAATTGCGTCAAATTAAATTCAAAAATAACAGTTGAATAAGTGTTGCATCTTGATCACCGGCAAGTTCATTTATATAGTAGCAGTGTAGCTATACATATACATGTAAGCATAGTATAAGCACCATAGTATAAGTATTTCTTAAGCAACATACTATAAGTCCATATCATAAGCACCCTACTATAAGTACGAGTATATATAAGCAGCTTACTTTACGCGTACGCTGTGTGCAACCACGAGTTATCGAGTTAGGCTTGGTATCTAGTACCAATATCCCCAACGCATACGATTTTAGAGCCTCAAGAGTAGATCGATGTAGGGTTGGTAAATGTATCAACATTTTTTCCCAAATTTTCCATAAGCACTAACTTCACGTGCACATCCGCACTCGTTACATAGATATGAATTTATTTGCAACGTGTGGGCGAGTTAGTCTTATAATAATAGATGCTCAAGCTTCTATTATTATAATAAAATCGGAATAATAATAAATGAAAAACCGAGTTTTATTTTAATGCAAAATTTATTTAATTTATTTATTTAATTTGTGTGCAATGCCTATAAAACATCGGCACGGTTGTAGCGACAAATGCGTCAGCATCAGAAGACGTCTTGCTAACCGTTGACCACTATCGAGACTCAAGCTGTGGTGACTCAATCATCATAAGACACAAGCCCCGGTGTGGTCATAATGGACGAATGCATTTATATGAACTAATTATTTTAGAATAGTGTAAACATATACAAAAATGCAATACAACGTGATTGAAAACATATTAAACTTTAAATATTACATAATTAAGCGTAATGTAACTTCTTAATTAAAACAGTGAAAAAACAAAGAACAAAAATTAAAAAGCAAAATAAAGCAAAGAACAACGAAAACTTTATATTAAAGAAAAAAGTGCCTACTGCCTTCACTAGATCAACAATTCAAAAACCGCAGGACGTATGGTTTTACCATCTGGTCGGGTGGTCTGTGGAGAGAGATATGCGAAATGAATCTCTGACTAGATCAGCCCGGAAGACTACCTCGATTAGGCGCGTTCCTACATTAATAGTGCTACATTACTCAAATCAACTTGAGCCATAGGGACCACAAATTGATATTGAACCCACTGAACCGCAAAACTCGAGTAGTTGTATAACAGATTTAGAAAGTTTATCACCACTGGTACTAACAGGAATTGAGATTGAAAATCAAATTGAAGAAACAAGGGGCATACACACGCCGGAATAGGACAACACAGCCAGAAATAGAGCTGTGTACGAATGGGAAGTCGAGTCGCCTAGGAAAAGGATGAGGACAGAGCCTAGCCCTCCTGCCGATGCTGCAGCTAACAGCCGGTTAGCCTCTCCAACGTGGGCCAAGGTAGTTTCCAGAATGACCGCAACTGCAGCACCTACCTTGGTACCCCAATTTCTGGCGAACAAACCGTGTGGAGGGAGATACAGGAGGATCTGGGTGACCTTAATAAGACGGTAAGAGCGAACTCTGACGCACTTTTAATAATAGGGAATCAAATAAAAAATATAATGGAACAGCAGCTTAAAGAGCGTGAGAAGCAAAACAGTTTGCTGGAAAAATTTATACACAAATTTAATGACAATTAAAAAATCCTGGCGTGCATTGCGTACGCATACTCAACGATCAGAAAGTTTTTGCTACCGGCGGTTGGAATGATATGACACACCAAAACGAAATACAAAGTGCTCATTTTAGCTACCGCCTGGTAACAATTTTTACCTGCGTAGCTTGGTTGGCTCGTGCTTCACAGTCGTTTGCGGTAATAAGCGATAAACTTACGCATAATATATAGAGATGACGTATTTATTTTTGTTTTAAACCTTTTAATCGAAAAAACATTTATGGGCATTTTTCAAAGATTTTAATATTTTCTGATGGAAGCTGCGCTCAATTTAAAAATAAATATATTTTGACAAGCTTGACTGACATTATTAAACAAATTGGATGTAAACTCGTAGAATTAGAATGGAATTTTTTGGCTAGTTCTCAAGGATGGAGTTCCGTTGATGGAGTTGGAGACGTTGATGGAGTTGGAGACGTTGATGGAGTTGGAACCGTCATTAACAGAAAAGTGTGGTGTCTAAGACTAGATTAACGCGATATAAATTCTTTATTGAATTGTAGGGTACTAAATGAATTGTATAAGAACATAATTAGATCGTAATTTTAATGAATTGTTTTATGAATTGTATGTATATCCCTAAGTGACAACTTTGTAGTTAATTCGCCGTAAGCGGATGTTGCCGAGTTGGCGTTGAATTTCGCGCCAACTGATGTTCGGTTTGAGGTCGGGCATTCAAGGGATGTCGCGCATTCAATTTAGAATCCTCAATCGATTGACTACGGTCTTCTCGCAACTCATATTATCATTATTAAATTAGTATTATATAAACTCATTATAATTGTTATAATAAATCAAGTAAAAGTCAAGATTAAAGCGTTCTACTATTTAGCTCGTGTGCGCGTAGCTATCAAAGTGCTATTAAACAAGTGGCAAATAACCAAATCTAAAAACGTTGTTTTAGCCGATGCATTATCGTTTTATCAATGTGCAGAAAACAATATAAATGAAATTAAAATGTATTTTATACCATCTGCTCAAATTGAAAATTTGTCTCTACCATTATAAGTTGGACGAAAAATGAAAGGAAGTGAAAAGCATTCCAGATATATCCCAGTTGCAAATTTAATTTACATAGTCTGTAATATATTTTTGTTATCTACGACAACTCTGCGTAGCACACAATTCGTCTGTACATAAAATATGAAATCTCCGAGATTTCTGTGACACCTACAAATTTCTTTGTGAAATTCAAATCACCAGACGGAATTTTGTCTACAGATTAGTATCAGTTTGTCTTAAATTAAAGAAGGCATCCAAAACCCCACAATGCATATACAATGTATATTCATGATCAGCTCGGCAAGACAAGATTACTTATTGAGATAGCCCACGTACAAACACATCGCTCACTTTATGCATTTAGTATATAAAACTTCTTTAGTTAGGTCAATATCAAATTGAAATTCGATATGTTGGTATCTAATAGATCGTCGCCTTATACACAACTACTACTAGTACCGAACACTTTCTGGGGTAGCCGCTATTTAAACCCCACACGTTTATGTTTTACAATACGATTTTAAATTTCGTGTGAATAGTATTAGAGCTTCGGTTCAACCAAAGTTAACGCTTTTCTTGTTTTCTTCTTTTTCTTCTTTTCTTCAATCAAGCTCAGTAGAGCTTGAAGTATGCTAAATTAAAGAATTTCAACTCAATTCTTGAACCAATAATTTGTACTTGGTTTAAGAAACAACATACTTACCATAATTTTGCTACCGCTATGGATCAATTCACACACTGCTACAAGTGTAACTTGAAATTTTATAATTTGTCACCATTATGCCACAGAAATAAAAATCAAATTCAGTTTGCATTTTTTTGTTTTAATATTTATTATAATATGATATGGCATGATTTGGCATTAATAATAGCTTAGCATACTTTGTAATATAGTTTGTAGAAAGACAACATTTTTAGCTCGAATAAATTACAGTGATTAATATTGTCGAGCACTTCGACTATAGCTTTTTCCTGTTTTAAATTAATATTTCTATTTATTTTAGAGTTTTTAATATTTATATTTTTACAATATTTACTTAATATTTATTTATTAATAATAAACAATTCAAGATTGTGTGAATTTAATACAAAACGTAAAAATTTGGTAAAAATGTGGGTCACAAAAAACAACATTGTTCAAAATAGGTTACTAAAAATTACAATAATAATCTTAACATACGTAGAAAAAAAATTATTTTATTAGCCAACATAATGATCAGTTTAGTGACATTTCATGTGTTGTACTGGCTTACAATTATATTAAACCCGTGGTAAATTTAAATAGTGAAAATATTGATAAAATTATAAAGCAAGGAAATTCGCTGTATTTAGAGTCAAGGCGTAAGGCGTCAAGTCAAGGTAATAAGTACCCTTTGTTGCCCCTTGAAAAAGCATTTTTAATTAGCTGACACGTTTTTCAGTCCCTCCGTTGAAATAGTCACAGCCCTACCCGTACATTTAACAATGCCCATGTTATACAGGTAACTCTCAAACGTCGCCTTGAATACGAGCACATCTTACTGTCCGAATTATATACGAGAATATACGAAGTACAGTATTCAAATTTCGAATGAATGGATTAGGTAACGAAGCCGAAGTACCTTTTATTGCAGATGAGCACTTAGTTAGAGAACTGAGAAATGGAGAATTGAATTGAAGATGTAGAAATGGAAGAAACTGATAGACATGATGCAGAACTAAATGAGCAAGGCAAGAAACGTGACGCCAGAGATGTTGCCAGCGGCTATGTTGGCCGCACCGATCAAAATGCCAGCTCCGGCGCATCCCAAGGCTTGGAGCCAAAAGCGTCTACCAGCCGCACTGTCAGCAATCAAGCAAAAAGATATGCATGCCAAGGCGGCTAAGGAGAGTGGTGATGCCGGTGCCGGCCACTCAATGACAATTAATAGAATGGCCACAACGACAACGGCAACGCTGGAACGTGGCGTCGGCGGTAATCCAGCTAAGAGGGTACGTAAACGTAACACCAATGAAAACAACAAAAACTCCAACATAAGTTTCCGTGCCACAATGCCACCGCTACCGCCGCAGCTGCAGGGCGAAAGATTGTCTAAGCTGTTACAACAACCACTGACGCATCGCTGGTTTAAATGTGAGTTTCTCTACAAAGTGAGGGAGCTTTCTTTCTAACATTTATAGAAACGAATGAAACATTTAAGGAAATGTTAGGCAAAGAGCTGCCACAACATGATGTAGATAAACTAAATGAAAAGCAGCGCCGCCATCTTACACTTCTGGCTACCATGAAGCGATATATAATACGTGCGCAATCAGAACCGTACTCTGACGTTGAGATTCTAAAAAACATGTTTACATTATTGGAACGTAGTGCTCATTTGAGAACGGAGTCTGATGCATTGGCGGAAACAGCCATTGATGATTTCGTCGAGGAAAGGACTGCAACACAATCACCGGGAATAAGCGCACAAATGAAGCAATTGCTTAAACATTTTTTTATACCATGAAAACTGCAATGTTTTGAGAACGAGCTCTAAGAGGGAAGAATTTACGCAGTATCTCTAAGCTGACAAAACACAATCCACAATATACATTGGTTTTATGCAATAGCCCATGTAACTATCACTATGAATGAGTTTTTGTCTTTCAAATAAAACTATTCAAATAAAACAATTCAAATAAAACTATATATAATCGTAGAGAAGACCATGGACCCTGCTCGAATAACTGTGTGATGTGGATTTTAAAGTAGTGTATCGACACTTTTTCTTCTGAAATCAAGAAGGCCCAAACAATTCGTCAACAGGTAAATAGGTTCTTGGGTTACATATGTTCAGTAAATGTCTATTGATGCAGTCCAAAATATAAGCGAAAGAAGAGAACTCTGTTAGTAAACGAACCTAATGAAAATCAACAAATAGAACGATTAGCTCTGGCCCCTAGACAAAGTAGACGTCCCTATGACATTACAGCGGAGTAAGACACAGAAGAGCTTTCTTCTCCAACAATTTATTGCGGGAAAAAGAGAGCAAGTCAACAGACATATAGCAAAATTGCGTCAAATTGTTCTTCCGACCTTTTTCATTTTTGACCATCGCCTCCGTCAACTTCTTAAACTTTTTAAATCTCATATTTTTGAGAAAACATGACCATGTTTTATTAAAGGATAGAGTTTCAGTATAGAGTATCTCCACACTGTCACGGCTTGTATAGGCTAAAGAATGCTCCCAAATTTTAGAACAACGCTGGAGTATAAAATGTTCAACATATTGTTGATTTTGTAAATAGGTTCATTACAACAGACGGTGACAATTTAGAAGTAGCAGATGCTATGAAGTATCAGCGGCGTAAACAAACTCGTTCTTACAAAAGAGTGTTGCGCGGTCAAGATATATGCCGTTTTAAGATGCCATACCAATGAATGACCTCAAACTGAAGTCCTTTTCCCCTTGATGATGATACTGTAGACGTAGAAACTCATAGGTTACTATACAGAACAATTAAAGAGGTCTTAGAACTGGCAAATCTTTCCTCTGATGAACTAAATAATCTTAATGTCTTTGAAAACTTTTTAGCACATGAAGACGTATCAGCGAATCAGGATTACTATAAGCTTGCTCTACGATCAAGTTTAGAAAAACACCAAATTTCACTGCGTAGTTACATAACAAACTATATAAATAAATCCAACAGAGGAGTTTCTCAGTTGCTCAGGCAGGCAATGCAAGAAATAAATGAGGGCAACTTTTCTGTCAAGCGAAAGCTTCAGCATATTGACAACAAGTTTGCCAATGGTACTGAGATATCTGCTTATAATACGATTGATTGAACTATTGTCGTCAAACAATTAACACAAGCATAAACTTTATCATAAACTATTCTAAACCAATATATTCAGAGGCATGGTGCATTAGAAGACGAATGCCTTGATTCGTTTGCGGTTTACATTTTGGCGTCCAACAGTTGGGCTGTGCAAGTCGTGCTTAATTTATTTCGTTGTTGTTATCATTTAATTCGCATAGGCATAAAGCAAATCGTCGCGAGATTCAAATAACACAAATCATATAAATAGTGTTTGATTAAAACCAAGCAAAATAGTTTGGAGTTTGGTCACCTATTTATAAGTTCATTAAAGATAGGGAACAAACAACGAATGAAGACTATAATGAAATAGATGAGGAAAATGATGAAAGTGAAGGCAGAAAATATAGGTTAAAGGACTATTCAGGATCAATTCTGAAAAGAAAACAGCCATTGATTTTGAGATGGAGACATTTCAGTGCAGAGACCCATATATCAGATAATTTTCGGGGAAATGAAGATTTTGTTCCTTCCATGGCGTAATAAGCAAGACGAACGCGTCAATAACGATAACGAACACTCCTGCTACATATGTATATAAAAACACGATTGAGATAAACAGGAAGATGTTCGATCAGTGTGCAAGGCCTGAGTTGAAGCAGGTACTCCAAGGATTGCAACTTTGTCAAAATGTTCAAGACCAAGTTGAGGAAGTTGCAACCACTCCGTTTTTGGATGATGAATTCAGAGTTCTTTGCCATTCCAGAAGTTGGTGCAGATGTTAAAGTTTTCGAACCTAATACTGATTATAGGGATTCAGAAGATGAGATTTGCTAGCAGGGATAAAACAAAATACATGTTAAATAATTTACACCAACACAGTTACGTGTTAATAATCAATTGAGTGCATATGACAGCGGTGACGAAGTACGAAGTAATACAAATTGAGAGAGGTTAAATAAAGATGAATTATAATGAACATTAAAGAAAACTAAAATCAATCACAAGATTGTTACACATAAACACGAATGCAAAAAGAGCCGGCGCAGCTATTGTTCTTGCTTCTCATGCGGATCAGCAGCGACAGTGCTATTTTGTGTTTCGTGTGCTTTAGTGTGTTGCTGTAATGAGTACATGTTGTTATTATTTAGGTGATTGACATTTTGTCATGCACAGGCTAAGAGGAAAAGGACAATCAGTATTTGGAGCCAAATGACCCCCATATATATTTTACCTTCAGATTTCATACTTATGTAGCAACCATTCATCTGGCAACCCTACATGCAGCAACCCTACCCTTGTACAGACGACGAATAGTAAGTTTGACAACACTGACAAGGCAATGAAGATGGCGCGCAATTTCATGCCGAGTTAAAACAATTAATTAAAACTACATTTAATAACTTTTAAAATATTATATAACTATTTGAAATAAATAAAGAGTAGTTGAACACTCTAATAGTTATACTTAGATTAACTATCATATACCAGAAATCTAACATTTCTGGTTTTTCCACTGTAGCAGTGCATCTAAGCTTTTGAATTCATATATACATTACAACAACGTCAGCGAAAGTAGGTCGTTGGCAGGGTTGCCCGTTTTCTACTGACATCTGTCAAAGGGCAACCACGTCGGGTATATAGGAATAGCCGATGAAAGAACATTAGTGTAGCGAGTAAGTGCCAGAGCGCAGAATGAGAGGACAATAATATGAAAAACGAACGACGCGACAGTATGCGTTGAACATTGAAAGAAGAAGGTCGTGCGAGCTCGGCTAGTGAAGTAAAGATTATCGAACAAATTATTATTATTAACTATAAGTATATGTCCATATATATCGTTATCAAAAAACATTAAATAAAGTGAATTAATAGAATGAAGTGCAGAAATGGCCTATTTAATTAAATCGAAGTATTTGCAGCATTGCTCAATTGATTTGAATCGGAAGACACTACAATATTTGGGGGCTCAACCGGAGCTCATTTTTTCAATTGCAAAAAAAAAAAAAAAGAACGCCACCAAGCATTTGCGCAGCATTGATTTATTTTGTACAACAACTGAAGGAGCGAGCGATACAATATTAGCGAGACACTGAGCGACGGAGAGCGACGAAAATAGGTGACGCATACTCCGAAGACACAATCAGCAGAGACATTCCAAGACGAAGAAGAAAGAATAACGATTGGAAAGAAATATAATTGGAGGCACAACAAAAACCACAAATAAGTGTGGCATCTATACAATCAACTACATCTCCGGCGGCCACTAAGAGACAACGCGTGACAGTGACAGAACATAACCTCAACATACACCGGCGGTCACTAGAAAAAGACAACGTGCTCCAGCAGAAGCTAACACAGTAAGAGAACGTGGAATAGGATGCGTCAACTGCGACGTATACAGTTCAACGAACACGACCACGACGACAGCTTTAGGGCGCTCGAAGACATCTCCGGCGGCGACGATAGAAGCTCCCTCCTACAGAAGCAACATCAGGAGAATAGATAGAGTATTTCCCGGCTGAATTTTTAAATACAAAAAAAAATAGGCCTTATTAAACGTGTTATTAGAAACACATTGCCTACCACGCCGGACATAACCTTAAAATCATTCAGAAGAGACATGGTTATACACTCACATGTCGTTATCGAGATTACTGGTCCAAATGCAACATTCAATAACACGGGCGGTGCTACGCTATTAATGCAAGGGGGCCCTGCATCCATATAAATTAATGAATTGAATATAGTCGTTACAAAACAGCAAAACAGAAGCAGAAAGTGTCGCCTACGAGCAGCATTAAAGAACACGAACAGTTACAACAAATTCCCCTCTCAGTAGTATTTTAAGATTTGCTTAAGGGGCTTTTAAAACATCAGTCTAGCAATTTTGATTCATCATAGTTCTATCTATTTTTACACTTAGTTTGCAATAATTTTGTTTTCTTTATTGTTCGCTTAAATCAGCACGCAAAAATATTTTCTTTTTTCGGTTATTAGATATGTGGGGTTGAAAGTTAGACAGTACAACAGCAGCAGAGCACAGCATATACTGGCGTAAGAAGAATGAAAGATTATAAAAGAGAATACGACAACTACAAGAACGATATGCAATATCAAGAGAAGTCGAGGACATCAACGTTGACGAAGCGACCAAAGAGGCATATGATCGAATGACGCGCACCAGCAGGAGAGTCAGTAGAGAGCACTCGAAGTGAAAAGACGCGACTTAATTCAATTTACTTCTAATTCTAATTGTATAATTCCAATGTTAAAACCACACATACCAGCTTAAAATATGTTATTATTAAACGAACATTAAAACAATTTGTTATTCATTGTTGAATTCCACAGATATGTACTCATGCGTTTCCTAATTCGGATATGGGGCAAGAACTACACCCGATTGCCGACGAGCAGAGCTGATCAAGTTGCGTGCTCCATACCGATTTTCAGTTCCATCTTCGTACGCTATCTGATTGCATGAAGCAATATATTTTCTGTGGATTGAACTTATTCAGTCTCCACACAAAATAAGTACAAGTTTAGTATATATTTCCGGTAATCATAATTTTATACAAGCGAAAAAATTAATTAAGAAATTAAATGCAAAGGTCTGAGAATGCACTCATAATACAAAGGGGCCACAAAAGGAAGAAAAAACAAGCAAAAGCCCATACATGGAAAAAGTGGAATTAGGCTTCGGTTGATCGCAAATCAATCAATGCGGTCACTGTGACTTAGAATCGAGCAGCCGACCGGCGAGGAGCACCAGGAAGCCAGCAAAGAAACATTTGTTGCTGAAGGTGAAAATTTAAAAATGACTGCCAAACTACCATGCACATTGATAGTATGCCCTACCCAATTTTTGTTCATCTCAAAATTATCGACATCGAAAAATATCGAAAAGAGCCCATGTTGTTCCTACGTAAAAAACGTCAGTTTCGGTTTATCGTTGATGAAATTTGATTCGCACGGCACAACACGTTAAAATAAATATGTAAATTAACTTCGTTCACTAATATTCATATTATTCTACTATATAAAACTTTGAGAATTGAATTTGAATCAAAAATCTTAAATTCGTTCTCTTGAAAAATAACAAATCCTGGACTTCAACACCGCCAGAGGTCACTGAATTTTATACAAATTTCTGTGACAGGACAGCATCCGACGAGGATACCCCGGTCTGTGACATCGTTATAAGGTTTTATATTTGAATATGTTGGTGGCCTACCACGATACGGTCTCCCAATAGGTTATAGGTATCGAAAAAAGTAGAAGAAACGGTAGAACGTAAAAACAAAGAAAAAAAAGGGCAGACGCGTGTTAATTTTGTTTAATCGAAAAAAAAAAATAAAGACAATGAGTTCGCTGCTCAATATTGAAAAATTGGAGTATTCCAACTATGATGTATGGAAGATCCAGATGTGGAGTGTATTAACTCACCAAGAGCTGTGGTCGGTTGTGGATGATGAAAGTGCCAGGCCAGAGGAGGCGAAGTGACAAAGCTATGTCAATGATTATTCTATCAATAAGTGCACCGCAAATATCCATAGTGAAGAAGTGCAAAACAGCCAATGAGATGTGGGCTGCACTTAAGCTGGTGCATGAGACAACCGGACCAGTGCGTAAGGTTACTTTGTTTAAACAAGTACACACAAAACTCAAAAGCAAATGGCAATGAAAGTAAGAAGAAATAATGCTACCTGTGCGGCAGGACGGGGCATTTTCAAGCAGTGTTGGAGCAAGCGAGACAGCGATAAAGACAATGATCGAAAAGAGCAACCGAAGGCGAGGACATATACAGTAAAGGCGGCGACCGGCGGACGTCTAAATACACACACAGGTGTATAGATAGCGCCGCGTCGAAGCATAAGGCAAAAGAAGTGCTAGAAATTGTGCACTCAGACGTTTGTGGTTTCTAATGGCGGCGCAAGATATTTTTTGACCATGATAGACGACAAGAGCAGATTCGTGCATGTATTCTTTATGAAACAGAAGTCAGAAGTCGTCGATATATTCATGCGGTACGTTGCATTGGTGGCACGACAAACTGGTCGTAAGGTGAAAACACTAAGAAGTGATAATGGCACTGAGTATGTGAATAGGGAACTAAATAGTTTTTTAACTCAGAACGGCATAAAGCGACAACTGACGGTGCAAAATACGCCACAACAAAACGGCGTCACCATAAGACACAAGCCCCGGTGTGCTCGTAATGGACGAATGCATTTATATGAACTCTAATTATTTCAGAATAGTGTAAACATATACATATAAAAAAATGTTGCAAATAAAGAATATTTTAAATAGCAACAGATACGATTATCAATATGGCAACTCTGTTATGCTCTCATATATATGTATTGTATTTCTGTGTGTGTGCATAAATACAATTTACTTTGTACTTTTTTTTAAGCAGACACATGAGTTAGTCTGTAAGAAACAAGGAATGAATAAACACATATTATATATTAAAATTTAAACGCTTGAAAAAAACGGCAACAAAAAATACAACATTATTGAAAACATATTAAGCTTTAAATATTACATAATTAAGCGAAAAGTAACTTCTTAATTAAAACAGTGCCGATAGAAACACTTTTTAAATGAAATATTAGATAATCGGTCGAGTGATGTCATAAGGAACACCATAGAATGCCTTTCGGACTCAAGAACGCTCCGTCCATGTCCAAAGAGACATGGCACGGCGCTATGCTGTTGCCAGTCAACTTTAATAACCGATTTATCTAATAAACCTCATATATAAGCTCGGTCAACGTTAAAATTCGTAACAATATTTTCAACATCACTACAGGAACATATACAGTACCTCAGTAAAGTATTCGATAAATCGATCAGCAAATCTAAAAATACAATTAGGAAAGTCTGATTTCTTAAGAAAAGACCAAGTCCACACAAAGATAACCGTTTTGGATTTATACAACCAATACCGATTAAGACAAGTCTAGGCTAGGTTTTACTTCCTGTTGACTAGTTGTTGCTTCTTCTATATATATCATCCGCGTCATAAATTTCATTGTACATATAAACTCATTTTGTAATTAATATAGTTATCAAATTATAAATCAATAAACATTTAAATATAAGCTATGGACTTCTGAGTTATTATAGAAAAGTCACGTAAAGAAAAGTATATCGAAACATTTACCTATATCGAAAGATTACTATATAATGATCCAATACTGCAATACCCAGATATCTAAAAATCGTTTGTATTGACCACTTATGCTAGTAACTTCGCTAGGAGCAATATTATATCAGGATCGTATTGGCTCAAAGCTGCGGTAATATGATCACACCACAGTCACATGATCACAACACAATCACATGATCTAAGCATGTATTGTACAAGTGGAATATTCACTTTCAATTGTATGCATAACATAGATACAACACAAACAAAGAATAATTACATGAACTAAACCAAGACAATTATTTTCAAAACATGAAAAATAAAATAACTCAAATCATAAATAATTGCGTTACTTGCCAAACACTAAAATACGACAGGCAACCTCAAAATATTGAATATGAAATACCAGAAACTCCTTTAGGATATTCTCCACATAGATATCAACTCAATAGATAATCAAAAATTCATAACGATTATTGATAAATTCTCTAAATATGGGAGAGGATACACTCTACCAGCGAGGGATAGTTCAAATATAATAAAATCACTTAGGAATTACATTTCACTTTGCAACAATTAAATGAATTCCAAGAAAAATTATATCTCGAAATAAGAGATAGTTTAAGGCAACAAGGTTTAAAGAAAACAACTAAATGAAAATAGAAACCAATCAAGAGAGTTAGAAGTAAATGATACGGTATATAGTGTAAACATGAATGTTAGTAAAGTCATATTGTCATTGTATTAGGGTTAAACATGAATACCGTATTAGTGTTAAGTACAATCTATATTAGATAAATCCGATAAGATTGTTGAGCCAATACGATCGAAAATGATCAGAACGGGTATTATAAGTTAAGTGAAGAAGAGAAAGGAACAGAAGTACGTAATTAAAATAAATAAAATCAAGATAATATGAGAAAATCAGAAGTTGTTTTGTAAAAAGGACTCAGTTTATAATAGAAAATAAAAAACAATATAAAATAAAGCCAGTAAATAAAACAAGACAAGGTTACTTTCATAACCACAAGAAACCAAAAAATACACAAATCAAAAATCAGACAAAGAACAAAAGAAACTAAGAATTAACAAATAATTCTAGATAACACGCTTAGATATTGGATATTCAACAATTAAGTGGTGATCTACCAGTTGTGGAGCTAAGAATGGGAAACGCAAGAATCATTTCCGTTTATAGAAACAACGTTCATATTATAGATCTACCCCTGTATATGGAAAACATACTAAAATTTAACAATATGCTATGTCCCCATTAAAAGAAAATTACCCATTCATAAACTCAATTCGACTAAAAATAGACCATAGAAGTAAAACTAAAATCTATGATACCAAATTAAAGGAAGAAGAGATGCACATTTACTGAGATCAAAAAAGAGAGTCAAAAATGAAAAAACTTCATATAAAAAAACACTGTAAAACAACAATCAAATATTTTCGCGATGCATTGTTTTTCATTACACAATAGCAAGCGCAATCCACATTAGCGTTGCCACCTCGATGGACTGTGGAGTGTATTGAACAGCTGTTTTGTTTTATATTTGGGCGCGAAATAATAGACATTCGCTTTTTTCGTGAGTAGATGCCATAAGACCGTGGCTAAGCGGCAGTAAATTAAATCAAACAAAAGTTATATTGAATTATTGGAACACGCTGCCTAGTGCACGTGGTGTTAAATACATAAGTGTAAATCATATTAAATCTCCTTTGCTGCAACATTCGTGTTATTGTTTATTGCAACGCAACGAGGAGAATAATTCTAGATTTGAATTAAGTAATTAAAAATGGTGATATTTGTAATTTGTACTTAAGTACTGGTTTAATCATTTCTTCGATTTACAGTGCTTAAATGCATCTGCCTGTTGTTAACTTCTGACCGGCCAATGCCACACGCATTTGTGCTACGCAATAGCGGCGGCCGGCATCCATATATATTCCCTGTCGTTAATTTTTGCACCACGACACCCTAAATGTCTTTATATATTGACCTGCCCTGAAGGCCTATATATATACGAATTAGATGGTATATCGCTAACTAATGTCAACGTAAAACCTTGAATTTAAAGTAATGAGTCGTACAATGAATTTTATATTGATTTGAATTTGACTTTGAGGTCGAATACTGAATAGTTTTATTAATTAATTTAAATGAATTTCTCTAATATGAATTTGTAATAAATTATCTTCTGTCATAAGTACATCATGTCTAAAAAATATCGTGTATAAAATAATCGTATAGTTATTTTAGGGGCATTTTACAAACTATCTCCAACGAAATGCCATGGTAGAGAGGGTACAGAGGAGAACAGGACCAGCACAATCTTTTGGTACCTGAATCAAGGCAGCTTTACAAATTTCTGCATCACCATCCCGTGTCGGGTGAATAAGATTCTTTAGTTTTTATTTTGTTTTTTATTTTTGGATTGTGGAAGTCGAGCTCGCACGAGCTGAGCTCGGTGTCATAATTAGAAGTTATTGGTTGTGACGATGGTCTGCGTCCCTCGCACAAAGTCCAAAAAAAAAAAGAATTAAATCTAACAAGTAAGGAAAAATAGAATAATTACCTAAGAAACATAAAGAACAGAAATATATGAATAAATATGTACGACAGTAGAACAAAAAAATAAAATGCATAGAAATGTGGAGAGTTATGCCGAACACGAAGACGACACGACGACGAAAGATCAATTCTGAACTGTTGAGTGAAAAATCGAAAGAATAAAATTGACTTGCACTTGAGCCACGGAAGCGAACGGATCGACACGGATGACAAAAGCAGCCACAACAACAGAGTACATCGAGCAATTAAACAGAAGCAGAGAAGCAGCGCAGCGACCGGAGCAATGCAACGATAGACCAGAAGACGGTGGTCAACGGAATAGCGACGCGGAGATGCAGAGAGACAGCGCAACGAACAGAGCAGCGGTAGATCGATAGACGTAAGAAAACGGAGTAGCGGGTTAAGCGGCCATGATTTTTTCGAGTTTTTGTTGCTTTGATAGACATACAAATAGCAAAGAATTACATTTTCAAGTGGTTTTTGTTGTTTCTGTATGTATCAAATATTATGTATCGTTAAATACTGTTTGCTCATACCTATCCTACATCCTTACTTTGCTCATCCCTATTTAGTAGTCCGTCCGTATAAAAGGAACAAATAAGTCGTGTCGCGAACTAGTCTCGCTTGCTGCTACAGACATAAACTATCGTGTTATATAAACTACGATTATATATTATAAATAAACTACGAACATTTAGTTTCCATAAACATTAGTGAAATAAGGCAAAGTGCGTTAGAAAAAAAAATAGCAAATCAGGATTATAAATCAAAAGTAGTGAGAAAGAATAAATCGTGGTGTTACGCTGTTTGAGTGCTTGTGCAGGCATCGTGGTTTGCGTCTTCGAAAAAGATTTGGCTCTCGTCAGACCACGTGAATGAAACAAACATCGAACAGTGCACCGTTTTCAAGAATCCGTTCCGATAGCTGTCGTGTGCGAATCGTTATTGGCCACGACACATCAGTCCGTCTACCTAAATTAAATTAATAGGGAATTTCGTTCGTTCAATGGACATGACTTGGGTACATTCATTGTGGTAGTTGTTTGCGAATCAGAACTTAATGAACTGATAACTGATTGGACACAGTCTATCACCCAACAAGAGTTTTGCGCCTCGATCCATCGTTTCATACCAACAGTCGAAGCAATACTTACACTGCGGTAAGAAACTCTGGGCTCATTGTCTCATACCTTAAGTCAAAGCAATAATTGGACCCGAGCATGAGACTGTGAGACATACTGCCACACTCTAAAGCAAGAATTTGTTAGCCAGACCCATCGCCTCATACCAGCCGTCCAAGCAATAATTGGACGCTGGTACGTCATTCTGAGCTTATCATCTCGTACCATAAGTCCAAGTAATAAATGAACTGTTGTACGGAGACTGTGAGAAAACGGCAACAAACCCCAATCGAACGCTGTCACATGGCTGCTCGAAGCTAAAAGTGGAGACTAGTGATTGAAGCTAATAGTTTTGGTAATGAAGAAATCATGCGACCTTAGGTAGTGTAAGTCAAGAGAATATAGGATCTTTATAGACTACTGTTGAAAATATATAAGGTCATCGCTACCTTAAGTATAAGCTAATAATTGATCAAATCCGGCAACATCCTTTTAGTATGCTCAGAGAGTAGAGAGCAATAATGTAAGAATGACTCTCTCACTCTCTTTAGTTATAAGCAATTGCAATTGTTCTTCACATGATTGAATTCAGTTCTTATTAAACCTTTAAATGATACACACTGTGTTTTGCTCTTCTCTGTAATATAGCCAAGTCTTAAACAAAAAGATTCTAAAGGATAACTACTCTTTACCTTTAATAGAAGATTGCCTTGCATATTTGGGAAAAAAAAAGTATTTTCAGTCGTGGATCTCAAATCAGGGCTCTATCAAATTAAAATGGCAGAAGTGACTATTAAATATACATACATCGTTTGCAGTATTATTGCATTTGTTATTATCGTTTTAAATATCGTATATCGTTTAGTAGTTTGTCGATATTATTGTTGGTAAGAATTAGATATATTTGTTATTATTAGTCGCAGTGCTGTAAAGTGATCCCGTGATCGTAGAAGGTTATCAGTGGCATTGGTCGGGAAAATCGGTCCTTTTTTTATTCAAAAGAGATAGGGACTTAGATAGAGCGGGATAGATATTGAAATGCATCAGAATTGAGAAAGTGCGCTTAACTCCGGAGGCGTCACATTGAATTTTATAAAAATTGTATACGTAAGTGCTATACGAACATTTAACAACAAGAAAAAAATTAGATTTCAGCATTCTTTTTCTAGTAAGTTCGATCAAGGTTTCTTTTAATCAAGATCAAAACTTCACTTTAATTCCTCTGAGTTCAAAAATTATTAAAAAAAAACTTAAATTCATTTTCCTTAAATATGCGTATGCAAATGGATTGAACTTTTGGTTGTTTGTAATATAATGATATATATCCATATCCATATAATATAATTATATATATATCCATAAGTTCTATTTTAGATAACCACAATGAAATTTAACCTTTTTATAATGAATAAATTTTAAGTGAATATGATGTGAGCTGATTCGTGTCTGGGTGAGGTATGATTGGTGATTAATTACACAAGAGAGTGCAAACATCTTTCTCTCTATAATTCCTTGCTGTCGTTGCTATCCTATTGGGAGTTATTTGGATAATGATCGGTGGATTTTTACTTTTTCTAAGATTGGATTTTTGTTTGAAAATCTTAACGTCTTGTGTGTATGTAATTTTTTTTCTGTACACCACTGTAGTGCAATTATGTTAGCAAGAACCAATCCGGTCCGGCATAAGTAAACAAGAGAAAAAGATAAGATTCGAGACAGGTTAGTGAGCTTGCGCCTCGCCCCATCGTTTAATACGAACAGTCGAATTTATAATTGGACGCTGGTAAGAAACTCTGGGCTCATTATCTCATTCCTTCAGTCGAAGCAATCCTTGGACTCGGGCATGAGATTGCGAGAGACACCACAACAAGCAGGATAAATCAAGAATCTATCTGTCAGACCCATCGTGTCATACCAACCGTCGAAGCAATAATTGGACGTTGGCACGATACTCTGGGCTCATCGTCTCGTACTATAAGTCGAAGCAATAATTGGACGTTGGCACGAGAACGTGAGGAAACCGCGACAGATTTCAGTAGAACGAAGCCACGTGGCTTCTCGAAACTCAGAGTAGAAAATATACTTGGAAAACTAACTATAATAACCCCCCGGCGCTAACACAGCTATCTTAGTAAATTAAACCGAAATATAGAATACAGAAAGAAAATATAGAAATATAACATAATATGAAGAATAAAGTATAATTGAAATAACAACATGAATTGAAATCGATCTTTCTTATAAATCAATATCTGGAAACTGACACCGCCGGTGGTCGTTGAAATTTATAAATTTCTGTGACGATCGCCTGGACATAAGCCGACCTGCATACCTCGGCCTGTGACCACGTTACAAGTGTAAGAATAAAGTTAGTTTAGTCTTTAATCACAGAACCCATTCAATAAAGTTGCCTTATGGACTTAATAAAAATATATATGTAGTAGGCATGGTGTTTACACATCACTAGTAAACGAATGGCAGCGCCAGCGTCAGTAGTTATAAGTAGTTGTGTTTCAGTCTAACTAATGAACATTGTAATGCAGTCGTAGATATAAGAAGAATAGAGTGCGACAAGCACAGAGATAATGAAGCTAGGTGACGCGTACGTTGCGCGAGTTATCATAGTTGCATACAACACAGCAAAGTCAAACCCCATCCTCTACATACATTTACTCCACTATGCAGAGCAACGTAAATCTGGCCACACTCACCATCAGCGGCAGTAACAGTGGCAACATCAGCGACATCAGGAACTACAACAGTACAGTGCATGGCAACAATAGTCATGGCAACTGTAGCTACACCAATAGATTAAGTCTAGTGTGTAAGAACATTTTTAACTGTGTTGTTTAGTATATAAATGTAGAGATGTTTGTATGTAGGAAGACAGTTGAGGTACAGCGTGTGGCAGTCGAGAGAGTATTTGAAATTAAGGCTTCGTTATATTATTATTTGGCGTACAACAGAGAGAGTAGTTTAGTTTATATGTTTACGATATGTATACAATGTAAAACATTTCATATTAAGCTCAGACGCTTTTGTACGAACAAAGAAGATTTAGATTAAATCGTAACTTGCACAGACGTGGACGTGAACACACAGAAGGGTGTGGAAATTATGATGGAAGATCTGTTGCGTCAAATGCAAGATTTGCGCGCGGAAGTTTCTGAAAGCAGAAGGATGGCCGAACAGAACACGCATGAAAGAAAATTATTACTGGAAAAAGTGAATGCAGTATGTGCACACAACGAAGTGAAAGCAAATGCTGGGGAATCGATGGCTGATAATGAAGAGCGAGAATCGACTGTCATGAATTCGGATGACGATAAATATACAACGGTAATACAAACGACAGCGACGCGTAAGTTGTATGATTTACCTGATTTATTTGATGGGGCAACAGAAATTTGGCCTATGTTCAAGGAGGCATACAAAACAACAACAGAAGAATTTGACTATACTGATAGGCAAAATTTGTTACGTTTGCAAAAGGCAATTGTGGGCAAGGCGCGTGAAGCAGTAGAATGTTTGCTAATACACAGCAAAAATGAAAATCAGGTTATTGACACGTTGCAAGAACGTTTTGGCAGATCGCAGCAGTTGATAAAGAGCCAGTTATTGAAAGTGTGAGCCTTACCAGAGTACGAAATTTGGCTGCGTTTTTAGATGCGGCTGGTGGTAAACATTACCTGACAAATCCAACTGTGGTATCGTTGGTACAATCTGGCAACACCATGGTAGTATTTAAATATTAGTATAAGTGAAATATGTGTGAATGTAGTGTAAGAATGAAATGTACAGAACATACACTTGAACAATCAGTAATTTAATAGACGTCTTATAGCACAGACGTAATAACTGGCGACGAGTCAAAACGAAAAAAACGCGTGCACTTTTACAGTACAGTGCAAAGCTAAAAGAAAAGTGAAATTAAAATAATGTCGAAAGACGCTGTGCAACAATACAGTAGCAACATGGCGAATACGGCATTTTTTAATTTCGAAATTTGCGATCCACATGCTATAACATTTTCACGATGGGTGAAGCGTCTGGATTCGGCAATGGAAATCTTCAATTGCGACCAAAGAAAAAAGTCGAAAATGCTTTTGTATTATTTAGGAGCGAATAAATACAAGGTGCTTTGCGACAAGTTAGCACCTAACAGTTCCGAGGAGTTGGAAATCCCCAAGCCACACGAAATCTTGGAAAACTACCGTTTCAACATGCGCAAACAAAAGTTAAGCGAGTCATGCGGTGAGTTTTTAACGGCATTGAGACGCCTATCTACAAATTGTAACTTTGGTAACTATTTGAATACTGCACTACCTAATCAATTTGTGTTCGGTTTAACAAATCGGCGCATGCAAACAGTAGAAAGAACGGAAAAAATAAAATGGAATGGACGCCAATAAAAGTTAAAATATTAAAGAAAACACAAAAGACTTACATAAGACTGGTATTTATTAAAACGTAGATAAGAAAGTAGAATAAGGAAACACTGACCAATGAAACAAGCTGTGTTGCGCGTACAGGATATACTGTACAGACGGAGATACGATAGAGAGAATGGAAGAAATAAAATAGAATGGTGTTGCATTTGTTATTATCGTTTTGAATATAGTATATCGTTTAGTAGTTGTTGGTAAAATTTTGGTGTTTTTATTAGTCACGGTGCTGTAAAGTGGTCCCTTGATCGTTGAAGGTTATCGGCCGGGTACCAGTGGCATTACTCGGGCTAATCGATCCTGCGGGATGCGACAGTAGATGGTCGTAAGGCAGCTTCAACAGAAAGGCGAATTGCACAAGAACGATGCTTCACCAGTTGGTAACCAGCAAGCAAGTTGCTGAGCTCACGGCAGTTATGAAATCAACAGACAGCGCGGCCGGCAGCGTGTCTATTAACATACACGATTTTGGAACTATTGTGTCGGCATTTACGGGAGACGACGGCGTATCCGTGCGTCACTGGCTGAAAGAGATGGAGGAGACAGCTAATATTTATGGTGTCTGTGATGAAAGGCGTTATCTCTTCGCACGTCACTTACTGAAAGGTTCAGCTAAGTTGTTCGCTTCACGTAATGGTGCTGCCACTTGGCCAGAGCTCCGTAAAGGATTGTTGTACGTATTTGACAACAGGTGTTCGCGTCTAGAGACGGCCAAGAAGATGAGCGCGCAAAAAAAACAGAAGAATGAGACGGTATTGCAGTACTATTTGGCTATGTGTGACATAGCGCAACAGAGTGATTTAGAGGACATCGACATTATTAAATATATAGTTGATAAATTGCAAGAAAGAGGTGTTATAGTACTGCACAAATTTGAGTTATCTGCTACAGATACTTCTGCGCTATGAGAAAATTCCAGATGATGCAGGCTCCGAGACTCGACGTGGTGATGTGAATGGACGTCGTTTGCTAGAGAGTACTGCAGAGAAGGCCGGAGCTAGATGCTTCAATTGTCGCCAGCTTGGTAATTTTAAGGCAGATTGTACTTTGCCGGAGGGCCCAATGTCTGGCGATGTAGCTGCTCGACAATTAGTAAGTTTAATTATTCCAGCTAGTAAAGAAATATGCACTAAACTCATTTATGCTTTGTTTGGCACGGGTAGCCCCGTTAGTTTTCTACGAAAATCGATTGTTCCTAATATGCGAGATCGATAAGCTGAGACGAGTAGATATTATGGTATCGGAGGCAAGCCAATTCGTACTTTTGGAAGTATAAAATGTCAATTAATGTACAATAAGATTAAGTATTTTATAAATTTTTTAATTGTTTCATACCATTTTATACCGACAGATGCACTGCTCGGTAGAAATGCTCTTAATACATTACATGTAAAGTTAATACAAATGGTGAATGCCAATGAAGGCGTATTATTATCAAATTCATTAAATGAAAACTGTTCTGTTAAATCCATATTTCTTTACCAGATAAAATAGATAAAATACTAGATAAAAATAGTATATTACGATTTAAGCCGTGGGTTGAAGTTGCTTATCAAACTGTTGCTTTATGTTCATAAAAGATCGAGGCCGAACTGGGATTGTCAGATTTGGCCGAATGTAAACATGTAACTGATATTATTTAAATGATTTAAGTCGTTAAGCATAGTTGTATTTAGAATAAGTTATCGGTAAGAAGTTATCGGTATTTGTGTCACAATTAGAAGTATGTTTATCATTAACTCGCGGTCACTAGCGAAAAAATAAAAAAAAGGAGAGGAATCAAAATAATCGCCGCTAATGTTAATTTTGAATAAAAATTTATAAATAAAACCAGAGATTACAGATAATTATTTTATTAAACTAATGTGTATTGTGGTTTGATTGAAATAAAAGTATGTTTATTTATTTAGTAAATAAACTAACAATAAGAAAAAGGTCATCGCGACGGTCAAAGAAAAGTTAAAATTTATTAAATAATATATTTCATATATGATAGAATTTATATATAAATGTATCAGAGAACTGCATGAGGGCCTAATTTTCTTAGTCAAAGTATACTTGCTTCAACAGCGGTGGCGGTGGCCACACACACTCATAGACATGTATTTTGTGCAAATATCTACTCATAGAAATATGAGTAAGTTGCGTATTTGCTATTACATAGTAGTTGTATTTGTTTTACACAACCTTCGTTTTTATTTTCACTGACTTTGGCGATCTATCTTACTTATCAAAAAACAATCCATTGCCCAACAAATTAATAGTGGAATTTACACTTTAACGCAACGACGCAAGTGTAAAAGTTACATTTGGAATATAATTTCTGAAATATTAAAAGATGATGGCACACTTTTAGAAGGATTGGTATACTGCCGAACATGCCATAAAATACTAAAATTTGTTGGACACCAAACATCCAATTTAAGCCGTCACAGGTGCTGCCTAACTGCTAAGAAACCACAAGTCTTGCGGACATTTTTTAGAAGCTGACAAAAAGGAAGCCCTTGATGCCTGTGCCAAATGGATTATTCAAGACTGTCGCCCATTTTCATGCGTTCGAAGGACCTTACATATCTAAACTTGCCTTACAAATTCTGTCAGTACCTGTAAGCAGTGCAGCGGCTGAAAGAGCCTTTTCCTTGACAGGTAATATTATGACTGAGAAGCGGAATCGATTAGGGCCGACATCATTAAGCTTTTTTTACATTCGTTTTATAAAAATTTTAACAAAAAAATCATATTTTCTCTTTGAATAAAACCATTCATACATATATGTATATATATAAGCCTAACTTAAGTTAATCTAACACATGTGTAATACACATACAAAACAAACAAAACGATCGGTGCTACAATTAGATTATGCCATATACTCAGAGAGACTTTTCTGTGTTGTTGCTCAGCATAAGTAAAAACATGAGTAAGTAGAAGAATGTTAAATATTTTTTATACGCATTGAGCTAAGTAAAAAAAATTGTGTGAGTAAAAAAAACCACCAATTCGCATTTGGTTGAGCGTTTTGGATACATAAGTGAGAAAAATATGTGTACAGTATATTAATCAAATAGCCGTAAGTTCCTAGCGAAAAAGAAAAAAAAATGGAAAGGAAAGGAAAGATTTAGTGGGGAGACAGATGCAGGCACAACACGGCGCTGTGTGGCAGCAGGAATGTCGCAACAGCAGTCGTAGAAGCACAACAGTTCACGACGGCGAAGGTGGTGTATATATATAGAGTATATAATGAAAGGTAAATAATAACTCAATTTGTAAGAGAACGAATAATTTAACGAGTGCAAATTGGTTCGAATCGATTGATTCACAGTAAACTAGTAATCGATTAATTTTAAATTATCGATTATGAGCGACCGATCTGATCCATTGCATGGTCATACCTCGGCTGTACAGGAATTCACAGTAGTTACATGTGGTAATTTCTCTTCCTGCTTACCAGCGATAGCGAATGGACGTCACCAATTCCATCAAATTTAATAATCTAAAATTTGACGAGCCATCATTTAACTTTGAGTGCTAAAAATTGTTAAATATAAAAAGAAAGAAATCCGAATTTCGCCACAGCACACAAAATTTTTTTTCGTGATTCTGCGCAGCAGTCATAAAAGGCCGACTTACTTTTAACCAGCTTTTGCCACTCATGTTGAGAGAATTATTTAGACAGCTTGGGGTAAGAATCGATGTGTAATTAATATTCTGCCGATGTTAAAAATATACACATATTTGTGTCAATAGGGACTATTAAAATCACTGATCGAGTGCAACTAACGCCACAAGGGTTAGCGCCGGCGAGTTACGTACCTTCACCCTAACTTGCACAATCATGTTGATAACGACGACATCAACATAATTGTCCAAAAGTATTTGAGTAATAAATGAAATACGAAACTCTTACATTGCATAAACAACGTAAGCATCGACGACGCTTCCGCTGCTTATGCTTAGTAAGCGTAAGAGAAATTCATATGTAGAGCATAAGTGAATAAAAGATTGTACTAATAACAACCTAATGCTGAATGTACTTTTTCGACATTCTTTTTTGCAAAAGAATAAAACGAAAATGTTGCGAAAGAATATTTAAAGTATCGTTAAATACTGTTTGCTCATACCTATCCTACATCATTACTATGCTCATCCCTAGTATGTAGTCTGTCGTAAGAATAAGTAAGTCGTATCGCGAACTGATCTCGCTTGCTACTGTACATAAACTATCGTGTTACAAATTTACTCTGTATTAAATATATTATTCTATAAACAATAAATAAACTATTTATATATTTATAACATTTACATCAGAAACTGACACTTGAAGCGTCGGATAGAAGAAGTTAGAGTTAGTTGGAAGACAAAATTCTTTGAATAAAGAACGGAAAAATTTAAATCGGAATTCTTTTATTTCATATATGCTTAAGTACATTTGTCGCGCACGCACCCTAATCGTAGTGTGGTGCGATTGGTCGATTCAATCGCCCCATTACTTCGGGCCTGCGCTGATTGGCCAGACAGTGATAAGAAATTCTCAATACTAACAGCTGCATCGGGAATTCAAGAAAATCACCAAAGGAGCTTGCTTGCCACAAGAGATATAGATCACGCCGCGTCTTATCGAGGATGGCGAGCATACCTTGATGCCAAGAAGCTTCGGCATCCAAAAAAAAACCAACTTCTCCTGTAAGGGATCTAAAAGTCTCACAAGTGCAAATTGGTTTTGCCAAGTACAATCGTGCCGCAATCAATTTAATATTGATATCGAATTTGCGATACTGTTGGATTTAAAAAGAATGCATAGGAAGTTGCTCTATTTACTGCTGATTTCATACAAAAGGTAGATAAAATTTTTACATTTATTTTATAATATAGACAGATTAAACCCACACAAGACTTACATTTTTTTTTTTTCTATTTTGGAATATATTTTGGATATTACTATCGCCGGTGATCACTGAATTTCCAACGAATGCCTGGGAACTGGCGTACAGCCTCAGTCTGTGACGTCGTTTCAATTTTTATACAGCTCGGACAACAGTAAAACTAACTTGATTTTATATTTTAATCAATATAGCAATAAGAGTCCTTTGGAAGTCGACATTGAAGCAAAATTAAAAAAGACAATCAAGAGAGAAAACAAGAGTTCAAAGGTTTATTCAACTGTCTCAAGTTTGATTGATTTGGAATTCCCGCAATAGAATTCAATCTACCCAACCGCTGTATTATGCGTGGCAGACGAGTGTTCATACCCGTACCCCTGTAGCAAAGAGTTCTAGATGAGCTATCGTTATGTATTTAAGTTAAGTTCTGTAGTAGTGTGACCACGACCTCACACACAATGTATGTAGTTTAAATTTCCGCGGAATACAAACTTCCAAAGACGTCGGCTTTTAATGAAGTCGAACAGTGTCTTCCCAATTATGGAGAAGCAGAATGCCAAAATATCGGATCCAAATTGATGAGTTCCATCTCTTTAAATAACTAATTATTCGGTAGAGTAGTTCATTTCGTTCCGTTCCAATCGTTCCATTTCAAATTATTACCAAAAGAACGTCAAACAAGTAAAAAAGTGAAAAAAAAGGATACAAAAATTGATTAAATCAATATGAGTATTGAAAACAGAGGTAACAACTTTAATTATTTTTAAGTTAAATAATTTTTGTTTTGTGTGTTTATTTTGTAAAATATTTATTTTGTCAGCCCCTTCATTTGTGTTTTCTCGTCCGTAAAAATGATTTTCAGGTAAGCTTTTAGTTGTTTTGCCTCCTGATTCCTCCAGTGGGACTTTTTGTGTAAAAGTAGTTAATCAATTATAGAAAAGTTATATTTAGCTGCCGACTTGCGCCGAGCTTTGATCTAGAAGCTTCGGGACAATCGTGCCGCTTGCTTACAGATGCGAACGCGCCATGATGGTTGAACGAAACAATAATTTTAAAAAACAAATACAACAAACAGCGTTGCACGCTCAGCCTTGCCTCGACCATCGACCGTCTCTCTTGAACCTCAAACGTCTCGCATTGTCTTTGAACGTCGTATATTTCGTACTCTAATTAAGTTACATTAAGAACTTTACTTTTCTGTTTACTATTAGGGTAATACGCAAACTATTCCATTGCATATGTTATTAATAAACAATAAACATTACTATTAATACATTAATAAGAATCAACGATTCTATTGAACATGTACACATAAGTAGGCGAAGGCGACGATGTTTGAATTCCAAAGATAGTATCTAGTTATAAGAGAAAATCGCCCTGCGCCCTATAGTTGTAAGTCAAAGAGAAAAGAAACAAAATTAAAAATAAATATTATGAATTAAAATATAAAGCCAAGAAGTGCTAAAATTTAATAGTCTGGAAAAACTCCATCCGCCAGTGGTCACTGAAATAAATAATTTCTGTGACGAACGCCCGGACAGAAGCCGGCCTGCATACCCCGGCCTGCAACCGTCGTTACAACATATAGGAATTATTAATACAAGCATTAGCAATACATTATAGCACCATGGTGGTCACTAAATTTATATACATATGTAAGTAAATTCATATGAATGTGGGTGTGTACGAGGCTGTTTTTTTTGTAAAAGATAAAAATAAAAAACCAAAAACTTGGTCATTTGAATTTTTCACATAAATTTTGAGGTTATGTGAAAGAAGTGTAAATACAAGAGTTGTAGATCTTTTTATTACCTACAACTTTATAATTTAACTTTTTTCCATAGGACTTGTAGTTTTGCCGGAAATCGAGATACGTTAAAAACTCACCCCCTTCCACTTCCCGACCACAGATCACCCGTAAATTATTTTTTTGGTTTGAACATTTATCGACCCTGGTCTAAAATAGCTAGTTACAGTTGCATAATATTATCATTTTTGTTACCTTCGACTTCCATCAACCGGAGATAAAAATGATATTTTGTATTGTAGTGACATTAGTAGAATCACAAAAACCCTTCATTGCTCAATTCATCAAGAAGTGATTGAAGGATTGGTTCAGAAAAATATCGCTTTTTGTTTGCTTTCATTTTCATCAAGCAGATATAAAATGATATTGGATGAGCGCTATTATTTTTATATAAGTATACCATAAGCATCCTACTTTAAGCGAATCATAGTCACCAGGGAACTGCAAATGCTGCCTTTTTTGCGTCTTAGCGTATACACACAGAGAACGCTTCGTGCTCAAGTGTCATGCGTAGCAAATATACACACATATGTACACATTTATATGAAACTCATCGCGTGTATCAGTTCCTCAATAAGCAAACGGTCTGCGATATGCACTTGTTCAATTTGAACCGCGTTATGCTCAGGAACAGGTTCTGCTTCACTTATGGAAGAAATTCCTCCGGCAGTTGCAAATTTTCGTCCGGTATGAAATTGTATTTCATTTTAGTTTTTATTGTTTTTTTTTTTTTTTAGTTTAATTTATTTGTTTGCACGAATTCACTGCAGGAGCGCGTGCTGATTCATTAAGTATCACAGGGAATTGCTATCAGTGCCCCTGATATCTTCCTTTGGGTTGTTAGCTGCACTAATTTTTCAGCACTTCTGACACCACTACTTGTAACTATAATCTCACTTTGGTTGTAACAGCCACAATCTTATCATCTCGTAAGTTATGTTGTTAGAGTTGCACGTCTATTGTATGCCATCCTGGTCTTGTGGTGGTAGATTGTTTTCCACAAGGAAGATCATCGCGTGTATCAGTTCCTCAATAAGCAAACGGTCTGCGATAATCACTTGTTCGATTTGAACAGCGTTATGCTGAGGAACAGGTTCTGCTTGCTTTTATGGAAGAAATTCCTCCGGCAGTTGCAAATCTTCGTCCGGTATGAAATTGTCTTTCAATTTCGTTTTTAATGTTTTTTAGTGTAATTAGTTTGCATGCATTCTCTGCATATATATATAAGGAATTGTTTACACAACAGCGTCTAGCCCATCAGGCACAAAATGATCGCAAAGAACGGCATATCTTTGTCACCAAACACAGCTAACCACTTGAGAGCCACTTTGGCTTCAATATAAACAAAAACATAAATGTCAAAAATATCTTTGACACCACCGGACCAAAGATATTTTTGTCACTTGGCTACTTAAGCCACTTAGCTCGCTCAGAGCATAAGACCTTAGCATAAGATCGCTCGCTTCTCGAGAATACATAAACTCTCTTAAACCGAGCCTAGTTGTTAAGATAAATAGAAAATAAGTTTTAGTCTCTAATCAGAACTCATTAATAGGCACTTAATAAAAAAAATAATTTTTTTTTAATATTAAATTGCAATTGATCAAGAGATCAATTGCTAAATTAATTTTTTTATTAAATCCAATAACGGTAACGTTAATTACCGCCCAACAACGTGGGGCACGCTAAATAAAAATCCTTAATATTTTAAAACGGGATTTCGCGTGTTTACATAAAGAACAAAAAACTGTTTTGCCGGTTTTTTTGTGAAAAAAAAGAACAGAGTAAAAAATACCGTCATCTTCAGTAAAAAAATAAAAGAACACGTTTTGCGTGTTTGTAAAAAAACAAAAAAGTTTTAAAAATTTTTTTATAAAAAAAAAACAAAAAAAATACCTTCAAACAGCTCAACTTTACAAAAAAAAAAAGAAACAAAAAACTGTTTTGCCAGTGTTTTGTGGAAAAAAAATTCTAAGAAAATTAAATTAAAAATTTAATTAGTTCTTATATATATAAAAAATTTAAATATTGTGAGCTGTGCGAAAGCGACGCACATAAAACTAATAAGTGCCCTTCGTTAAAAAAGGGGAAACAATAAAAAAAATCTAAATATTATAAAGAAGAAGTTCACACACATTGATCCTTGATTACCTTAATCAGTAATCTTAAAAGCGGATCTTAAAATCAATTTAAAATAAATTTTAAATTTAAAATAAAAGTTGCAGTGATCAGTTCTACAAAAACATCTCTAATCCAAGAAGGAAGGAAGGAAGACCCCTCACACTGGAAATACTGGAGAGTGAGAAATTAAACTAAAAAAATTTTTTTTATACAATTAGTTAAATTATATTAAATTTTTTACATTAAAAATA
>JAWNNQ010001615.1:0-18329 GCA_035044765.1 Leucophenga montana | reverse complement strand
TGGAATGTAGACATTATTGCTTCTTTTTCGATTTCCATTTGGGTCACCGTCTTGAGTAGCGCTACCCTTAATGATTTTAATATAGTATTATTGCCCATTTCTTTAAAAGATTCTATTGAAATTGTTTCAAAGATTCTTTCGCTCGGTGCCACTTTCAGTTGGCTGATTTCAAGTATACCGGCTTGCTTTTCAAGCCTTTGGAAGAACTGACCTAAGTCAAGAATTCCATTGGTGTACAAATCGCTAACATAAATTGTTGCTATAACTTTATTTCCATGTTTTAATAAACATTTAGATTCTGTTATTCGCAAGGTCACTACTTTTCATACTTCATCATTTGCAATGATTTCGTGTACGTTGGGCTTAGAAGCTGTTTTAAGAATTTGCGAAAGTTTTTTTTCATTCACTGACCAGGGTTTATTTTGTCTACTTTGTTGTCTTGTAGTGACTTTCAAAACATTGGTGTTAGTATTTTTAAGGCCTTTGATTGTTATTCTGGATAACGCATCTGCAACGAAATTATCTTTTCCCTTGAGATATTCTACAGTAAACTCATACTCTTCTAAATCCAACCTCATTCTAGTTAATTTTGAACTGAAGTTTACCATTGAAAATAAGTACGTGAGCGGTCTGTGATCTGTTTTTATAGTGAAATGTTGACCATATATGTATGGTCGAAAATGGGTTATTGCCCAGTGAATTGCTGCAAACTCTTGTTCTGTCGTATTTTTATTGCTTTCACCTTTTGTGAATGCACGAGAAGCGTATACTACGGGTAGTTGCTTATCACCGTATGTTTGATTTAAAACTGATCCGCAAGCTTATTTACTTGCATCCGTTATTATGCAAAATTCTTTGCTAAAATCGGGATACTTTAGTAAAGTAGGCTTCATTAGAGCTTTCTTTAAATTTTCGAATGCGTTTTGACATTCGGTAGACCATTCAAATTTTCCATTCATTTTGCATATTCTTGTTATGTGACGTGAATAGTCTGCAAAAGTTTTTATGAAACGTCTGTAATAATTGCAAAATACAACGAATCGTCTAGCGCTATCGGCGTCTGTAGGGACGGGGTATATTTCTATGACATTGTACTTTTTGTCATCGGGCAAAATACCTTTATCAGTAAATAGAAAAGTCACTTCGTGCATGAAGAATGAACACTTATTAAGTCATCCATGTATAAGAATGCTTGTGAAGGATCTAATCCAGAAAAAGCGAAAGAATTTGGCGCTATATTTAGACCATATGGTAATCGTGTGAAACGATATGAGCCGTTATGTTTCTAGATTGATATTTTAATTCTATTTGATGACAACCGGACATTAAGTCCAAACATGAAAAATACCTTGCTCTGCCTAATTTATCAAGAATATTATCTGTTCTTGGGAGCGGAAATTTATCTGACAAGAGCTTTTTGTTGATTTGACGCTAGTCTATAACTAGTCGCCATCTTGGTATCAGAACCTGGTAAACCTTTCTTTGCTACCAAAAGTATTGGACTATTATATTCCGATACGGACGGTTCTAGACAACACGACGCAAAGAAATCAGTACTCCAATCTCTATGAGATCTAAGAACAGTGCACCTCCTCATATGACACCAATTGTGACAGCCATTACATCGCACAGATAAAACATTGCGTTGTATCTGATTGCCACAAACGGAGCATATCCAGCTAGCAACCGCAGTTGCTTGCGAGGAGGAGGTTGTTGCAGTTGCATTGGAGGTAGGTAGAACAGCTGTGCTATCATTGGTAACAGAATTAGAGTTACCTAAGCAACAGCTAGCAACAAATTGCTCTGTCCAGTCTCTATGAGATTGGAGGCCCGAACAAGATCTAAGGTGGCACCATCTGCTGCATCTAGAACAGAACCAGGGACCAGGTCCCGGGTTCCTCTCAATGCCGGCGCGGCACAGGAGTATCTTCAACAGTTGCGCCGACATAACTGTTGACTCCATATAAAAAATTGTACACATAGATACCTGATACAGCCACTTGGGCTGAGTTGGACAACCTTTGACTGCACAAAACTTCTTGTGCAGATCGGTCCGGGGCGTAAACCCAGTCGTCCTTGGGAACGATCATGGAATGTAGACATTATTGCTTCTTTTTCGATTTCCATTTGGGTCACCGTCTTGAGTAGCGCTACCCTTAATGATTTTAATATAGTATTATTGCCCATTTCTTTAAAAGATTCTATTGAAATTGTTTCAAAGATTCTTTCGCTCGGTGCCACTTTCAGTTGGCTGATTTCAAGTATACCGGCTTGCTTTTCAAGCCTTTGGAAGAACTGACCTAAGTCAAGAATTCCATTGGTGTACAAATCGCTAACATAAATTGTTGCTATAACTTTATTTCCATGTTTTAATAAACATTTAGATTCTGTTATTCGCAAGGTCACTACTTTTCATACTTCATCATTTGCAATGATTTCGTGTACGTTGGGCTTAGAAGCTGTTTTAAGAATTTGCGAAAGTTTTTTTTCATTCACTGACCAGGGTTTATTTTGTCTACTTTGTTGTCTTGTAGTGACTTTCAAAACATTGGTGTTAGTATTTTTAAGGCCTTTGATTGTTATTCTGGATAACGCATCTGCAACGAAATTATCTTTTCCCTTGAGATATTCTACAGTAAACTCATACTCTTCTAAATCCAACCTCATTCTAGTTAATTTTGAACTGAAGTTTACCATTGAAAATAAGTACGTGAGCGGTCTGTGATCTGTTTTTATAGTGAAATGTTGACCATATATGTATGGTCGAAAATGGGTTATTGCCCAGTGAATTGCTGCAAACTCTTGTTCTGTCGTATTTTTATTGCTTTCACCTTTTGTGAATGCACGAGAAGCGTATACTACGGGTAGTTGCTTATCACCGTATGTTTGATTTAAAACTGATCCGCAAGCTTATTTACTTGCATCCGTTATTATGCAAAATTCTTTGCTAAAATCGGGATACTTTAGTAAAGTAGGCTTCATTAGAGCTTTCTTTAAATTTTCGAATGCGTTTTGACATTCGGTAGACCATTCAAATTTTCCATTCATTTTGCATATTCTTGTTATGTGACGTGAATAGTCTGCAAAAGTTTTTATGAAACGTCTGTAATAATTGCAAAATACAACGAATCGTCTAGCGCTATCGGCGTCTGTAGGGACGGGGTATATTTCTATGACATTGTACTTTTTGTCATCGGGCAAAATACCTTTATCAGTAAATAGAAAAGTCACTTCGTGCATGAAGAATGAACACTTATTAAGTCATCCATGTATAAGAATGCTTGTGAAGGATCTAATCCAGAAAAAGCGAAAGAATTTGGCGCTATATTTAGACCATATGGTAATCGTGTGAAACGATATGAGCCGTTATGTTTCTAGATTGATATTTTAATTCTATTTGATGACAACCGGACATTAAGTCCAAACATGAAAAATACCTTGCTCTGCCTAATTTATCAAGAATATTATCTGTTCTTGGGAGCGGAAATTTATCTGACAAGAGCTTTTTGTTGATTTGACGCTAGTCTATAACTAGTCGCCATCTTGGTATCAGAACCTGGTAAACCTTTCTTTGCTACCAAAAGTATTGGACTATTATATTCCGATACGGACGGTTCTAGACAACACGACGCAAAGAAATCAGTACTCCAATCTCTATGAGATCTAAGAACAGTGCACCTCCTCATATGACACCAATTGTGACAGCCATTACATCGCACAGATAAAACATTGCGTTGTATCTGATTGCCACAAACGGAGCATATCCAGCTAGCAACCGCAGTTGCTTGCGAGGAGGAGGTTGTTGCAGTTGCATTGGAGGTAGGTAGAACAGCTGTGCTATCATTGGTAACAGAATTAGAGTTACCTAAGCAACAGCTAGCAACAAATTGCTCTGTCCAGTCTCTATGAGATTGGAGGCCCGAACAAGATCTAAGGTGGCACCATCTGCTGCATCTAGAACAGAACCAGGGACCAGGTCCCGGGTTCCTCTCAATGCCGGCGCGGCACAGGAGTATCTTCAACAGTTGCGCCGACATAACTGTTGACTCCATATAAAAAATTGTACACATAGATACCTGATACAGCCACTTGGGCTGAGTTGGACAACCTTTGACTGCACAAAACTTCTTGTGCAGATCGGTCCGGGGCGTAAACCCAGTCGTCCTTGGGAACGATCATGGAATGTAGACATTATTGCTTCTTTTTCGATTTCCATTTGGGTCACCGTCTTGAGTAGCGCTACCCTTAATGATTTTAATATAGTATTATTGCCCATTTCTTTAAAAGATTCTATTGAAATTGTTTCAAAGATTCTTTCGCTCGGTGCCACTTTCAGTTGGCTGATTTCAAGTATACCGGCTTGCTTTTCAAGCCTTTGGAAGAACTGACCTAAGTCAAGAATTCCATTGGTGTACAAATCGCTAACATAAATTGTTGCTATAACTTTATTTCCATGTTTTAATAAACATTTAGATTCTGTTATTCGCAAGGTCACTACTTTTCATACTTCATCATTTGCAATGATTTCGTGTACGTTGGGCTTAGAAGCTGTTTTAAGAATTTGCGAAAGTTTTTTTTCATTCACTGACCAGGGTTTATTTTGTCTACTTTGTTGTCTTGTAGTGACTTTCAAAACATTGGTGTTAGTATTTTTAAGGCCTTTGATTGTTATTCTGGATAACGCATCTGCAACGAAATTATCTTTTCCCTTGAGATATTCTACAGTAAACTCATACTCTTCTAAATCCAACCTCATTCTAGTTAATTTTGAACTGAAGTTTACCATTGAAAATAAGTACGTGAGCGGTCTGTGATCTGTTTTTATAGTGAAATGTTGACCATATATGTATGGTCGAAAATGGGTTATTGCCCAGTGAATTGCTGCAAACTCTTGTTCTGTCGTATTTTTATTGCTTTCACCTTTTGTGAATGCACGAGAAGCGTATACTACGGGTAGTTGCTTATCACCGTATGTTTGATTTAAAACTGATCCGCAAGCTTATTTACTTGCATCCGTTATTATGCAAAATTCTTTGCTAAAATCGGGATACTTTAGTAAAGTAGGCTTCATTAGAGCTTTCTTTAAATTTTCGAATGCGTTTTGACATTCGGTAGACCATTCAAATTTTCCATTCATTTTGCATATTCTTGTTATGTGACGTGAATAGTCTGCAAAAGTTTTTATGAAACGTCTGTAATAATTGCAAAATACAACGAATCGTCTAGCGCTATCGGCGTCTGTAGGGACGGGGTATATTTCTATGACATTGTACTTTTTGTCATCGGGCAAAATACCTTTATCAGTAAATAGAAAAGTCACTTCGTGCATGAAGAATGAACACTTATTAAGTCATCCATGTATAAGAATGCTTGTGAAGGATCTAATCCAGAAAAAGCGAAAGAATTTGGCGCTATATTTAGACCATATGGTAATCGTGTGAAACGATATGAGCCGTTATGTTTCTAGATTGATATTTTAATTCTATTTGATGACAACCGGACATTAAGTCCAAACATGAAAAATACCTTGCTCTGCCTAATTTATCAAGAATATTATCTGTTCTTGGGAGCGGAAATTTATCTGACAAGAGCTTTTTGTTGATTTGACGCTAGTCTATAACTAGTCGCCATCTTGGTATCAGAACCTGGTAAACCTTTCTTTGCTACCAAAAGTATTGGACTATTATATTCCGATACGGACGGTTCTAGACAACACGACGCAAAGAAATCAGTACTCCAATCTCTATGAGATCTAAGAACAGTGCACCTCCTCATATGACACCAATTGTGACAGCCATTACATCGCACAGATAAAACATTGCGTTGTATCTGATTGCCACAAACGGAGCATATCCAGCTAGCAACCGCAGTTGCTTGCGAGGAGGAGGTTGTTGCAGTTGCATTGGAGGTAGGTAGAACAGCTGTGCTATCATTGGTAACAGAATTAGAGTTACCTAAGCAACAGCTAGCAACAAATTGCTCTGTCCAGTCTCTATGAGATTGGAGGCCCGAACAAGATCTAAGGTGGCACCATCTGCTGCATCTAGAACAGAACCAGGGACCAGGTCCCGGGTTCCTCTCAATGCCGGCGCGGCACAGGAGTATCTTCAACAGTTGCGCCGACATAACTGTTGACTCCATATAAAAAATTGTACACATAGATACCTGATACAGCCACTTGGGCTGAGTTGGACAACCTTTGACTGCACAAAACTTCTTGTGCAGATCGGTCCGGGGCGTAAACCCAGTCGTCCTTGGGAACGATCATGGAATGTAGACATTATTGCTTCTTTTTCGATTTCCATTTGGGTCACCGTCTTGAGTAGCGCTACCCTTAATGATTTTAATATAGTATTATTGCCCATTTCTTTAAAAGATTCTATTGAAATTGTTTCAAAGATTCTTTCGCTCGGTGCCACTTTCAGTTGGCTGATTTCAAGTATACCGGCTTGCTTTTCAAGCCTTTGGAAGAACTGACCTAAGTCAAGAATTCCATTGGTGTACAAATCGCTAACATAAATTGTTGCTATAACTTTATTTCCATGTTTTAATAAACATTTAGATTCTGTTATTCGCAAGGTCACTACTTTTCATACTTCATCATTTGCAATGATTTCGTGTACGTTGGGCTTAGAAGCTGTTTTAAGAATTTGCGAAAGTTTTTTTTCATTCACTGACCAGGGTTTATTTTGTCTACTTTGTTGTCTTGTAGTGACTTTCAAAACATTGGTGTTAGTATTTTTAAGGCCTTTGATTGTTATTCTGGATAACGCATCTGCAACGAAATTATCTTTTCCCTTGAGATATTCTACAGTAAACTCATACTCTTCTAAATCCAACCTCATTCTAGTTAATTTTGAACTGAAGTTTACCATTGAAAATAAGTACGTGAGCGGTCTGTGATCTGTTTTTATAGTGAAATGTTGACCATATATGTATGGTCGAAAATGGGTTATTGCCCAGTGAATTGCTGCAAACTCTTGTTCTGTCGTATTTTTATTGCTTTCACCTTTTGTGAATGCACGAGAAGCGTATACTACGGGTAGTTGCTTATCACCGTATGTTTGATTTAAAACTGATCCGCAAGCTTATTTACTTGCATCCGTTATTATGCAAAATTCTTTGCTAAAATCGGGATACTTTAGTAAAGTAGGCTTCATTAGAGCTTTCTTTAAATTTTCGAATGCGTTTTGACATTCGGTAGACCATTCAAATTTTCCATTCATTTTGCATATTCTTGTTATGTGACGTGAATAGTCTGCAAAAGTTTTTATGAAACGTCTGTAATAATTGCAAAATACAACGAATCGTCTAGCGCTATCGGCGTCTGTAGGGACGGGGTATATTTCTATGACATTGTACTTTTTGTCATCGGGCAAAATACCTTTATCAGTAAATAGAAAAGTCACTTCGTGCATGAAGAATGAACACTTATTAAGTCATCCATGTATAAGAATGCTTGTGAAGGATCTAATCCAGAAAAAGCGAAAGAATTTGGCGCTATATTTAGACCATATGGTAATCGTGTGAAACGATATGAGCCGTTATGTTTCTAGATTGATATTTTAATTCTATTTGATGACAACCGGACATTAAGTCCAAACATGAAAAATACCTTGCTCTGCCTAATTTATCAAGAATATTATCTGTTCTTGGGAGCGGAAATTTATCTGACAAGAGCTTTTTGTTGATTTGACGCTAGTCTATAACTAGTCGCCATCTTGGTATCAGAACCTGGTAAACCTTTCTTTGCTACCAAAAGTATTGGACTATTATATTCCGATACGGACGGTTCTAGACAACACGACGCAAAGAAATCAGTACTCCAATCTCTATGAGATCTAAGAACAGTGCACCTCCTCATATGACACCAATTGTGACAGCCATTACATCGCACAGATAAAACATTGCGTTGTATCTGATTGCCACAAACGGAGCATATCCAGCTAGCAACCGCAGTTGCTTGCGAGGAGGAGGTTGTTGCAGTTGCATTGGAGGTAGGTAGAACAGCTGTGCTATCATTGGTAACAGAATTAGAGTTACCTAAGCAACAGCTAGCAACAAATTGCTCTGTCCAGTCTCTATGAGATTGGAGGCCCGAACAAGATCTAAGGTGGCACCATCTGCTGCATCTAGAACAGAACCAGGGACCAGGTCCCGGGTTCCTCTCAATGCCGGCGCGGCACAGGAGTATCTTCAACAGTTGCGCCGACATAACTGTTGACTCCATATAAAAAATTGTACACATAGATACCTGATACAGCCACTTGGGCTGAGTTGGACAACCTTTGACTGCACAAAACTTCTTGTGCAGATCGGTCCGGGGCGTAAACCCAGTCGTCCTTGGGAACGATCATGGAATGTAGACATTATTGCTTCTTTTTCGATTTCCATTTGGGTCACCGTCTTGAGTAGTGCTACCCTTAATGATTTTAATATAGTATTATTGCCCATTTCTTTAAAAGATTCTATTGAAATTGTTTCAAAGATTCTTTCGCTCGGTGCCACTTTCAGTTGGCTGATTTCAAGTATACCGGCTTGCTTTTCAAGCCTTTGGAAGAACTGACCTAAGTCAAGAATTCCATTGGTGTACAAATCGCTAACATAAATTGTTGCTATAACTTTATTTCCATGTTTTAATAAACATTTAGATTCTGTTATTCGCAAGGTCACTACTTTTCATACTTCATCATTTGCAATGATTTCGTGTACGTTGGGCTTAGAAGCTGTTTTAAGAATTTGCGAAAGTTTTTTTTCATTCACTGACCAGGGTTTATTTTGTCTACTTTGTTGTCTTGTAGTGACTTTCAAAACATTGGTGTTAGTATTTTTAAGGCCTTTGATTGTTATTCTGGATAACGCATCTGCAACGAAATTATCTTTTCCCTTGAGATATTCTACAGTAAACTCATACTCTTCTAAATCCAACCTCATTCTAGTTAATTTTGAACTGAAGTTTACCATTGAAAATAAGTACGTGAGCGGTCTGTGATCTGTTTTTATAGTGAAATGTTGACCATATATGTATGGTCGAAAATGGGTTATTGCCCAGTGAATTGCTGCAAACTCTTGTTCTGTCGTATTTTTATTGCTTTCACCTTTTGTGAATGCACGAGAAGCGTATACTACGGGTAGTTGCTTATCACCGTATGTTTGATTTAAAACTGATCCGCAAGCTTATTTACTTGCATCCGTTATTATGCAAAATTCTTTGCTAAAATCGGGATACTTTAGTAAAGTAGGCTTCATTAGAGCTTTCTTTAAATTTTCGAATGCGTTTTGACATTCGGTAGACCATTCAAATTTTCCATTCATTTTGCATATTCTTGTTATGTGACGTGAATAGTCTGCAAAAGTTTTTATGAAACGTCTGTAATAATTGCAAAATACAACGAATCGTCTAGCGCTATCGGCGTCTGTAGGGACGGGGTATATTTCTATGACATTGTACTTTTTGTCATCGGGCAAAATACCTTTATCAGTAAATAGAAAAGTCACTTCGTGCATGAAGAATGAACACTTATTAAGTCATCCATGTATAAGAATGCTTGTGAAGGATCTAATCCAGAAAAAGCGAAAGAATTTGGCGCTATATTTAGACCATATGGTAATCGTGTGAAACGATATGAGCCGTTATGTTTCTAGATTGATATTTTAATTCTATTTGATGACAACCGGACATTAAGTCCAAACATGAAAAATACCTTGCTCTGCCTAATTTATCAAGAATATTATCTGTTCTTGGGAGCGGAAATTTATCTGACAAGAGCTTTTTGTTGATTTGACGCTAGTCTATAACTAGTCGCCATCTTGGTATCAGAACCTGGTAAACCTTTCTTTGCTACCAAAAGTATTGGACTATTATATTCCGATACGGACGGTTCTAGACAACACGACGCAAAGAAATCAGTACTCCAATCTCTATGAGATCTAAGAACAGTGCACCTCCTCATATGACACCAATTGTGACAGCCATTACATCGCACAGATAAAACATTGCGTTGTATCTGATTGCCACAAACGGAGCATATCCAGCTAGCAACCGCAGTTGCTTGCGAGGAGGAGGTTGTTGCAGTTGCATTGGAGGTAGGTAGAACAGCTGTGCTATCATTGGTAACAGAATTAGAGTTACCTAAGCAACAGCTAGCAACAAATTGCTCTGTCCAGTCTCTATGAGATTGGAGGCCCGAACAAGATCTAAGGTGGCACCATCTGCTGCATCTAGAACAGAACCAGGGACCAGGTCCCGGGTTCCTCTCAATGCCGGCGCGGCACAGGAGTATCTTCAACAGTTGCGCCGACATAACTGTTGACTCCATATAAAAAATTGTACACATAGATACCTGATACAGCCACTTGGGCTGAGTTGGACAACCTTTGACTGCACAAAACTTCTTGTGCAGATCGGTCCGGGGCGTAAACCCAGTCGTCCTTGGGAACGATCATGGAATGTAGACATTATTGCTTCTTTTTCGATTTCCATTTGGGTCACCGTCTTGAGTAGCGCTACCCTTAATGATTTTAATATAGTATTATTGCCCATTTCTTTAAAAGATTCTATTGAAATTGTTTCAAAGATTCTTTCGCTCGGTGCCACTTTCAGTTGGCTGATTTCAAGTATACCGGCTTGCTTTTCAAGCCTTTGGAAGAACTGACCTAAGTCAAGAATTCCATTGGTGTACAAATCGCTAACATAAATTGTTGCTATAACTTTATTTCCATGTTTTAATAAACATTTAGATTCTGTTATTCGCAAGGTCACTACTTTTCATACTTCATCATTTGCAATGATTTCGTGTACGTTGGGCTTAGAAGCTGTTTTAAGAATTTGCGAAAGTTTTTTTTCATTCACTGACCAGGGTTTATTTTGTCTACTTTGTTGTCTTGTAGTGACTTTCAAAACATTGGTGTTAGTATTTTTAAGGCCTTTGATTGTTATTCTGGATAACGCATCTGCAACGAAATTATCTTTTCCCTTGAGATATTCTACAGTAAACTCATACTCTTCTAAATCCAACCTCATTCTAGTTAATTTTGAACTGAAGTTTACCATTGAAAATAAGTACGTGAGCGGTCTGTGATCTGTTTTTATAGTGAAATGTTGACCATATATGTATGGTCGAAAATGGGTTATTGCCCAGTGAATTGCTGCAAACTCTTGTTCTGTCGTATTTTTATTGCTTTCACCTTTTGTGAATGCACGAGAAGCGTATACTACGGGTAGTTGCTTATCACCGTATGTTTGATTTAAAACTGATCCGCAAGCTTATTTACTTGCATCCGTTATTATGCAAAATTCTTTGCTAAAATCGGGATACTTTAGTAAAGTAGGCTTCATTAGAGCTTTCTTTAAATTTTCGAATGCGTTTTGACATTCGGTAGACCATTCAAATTTTCCATTCATTTTGCATATTCTTGTTATGTGACGTGAATAGTCTGCAAAAGTTTTTATGAAACGTCTGTAATAATTGCAAAATACAACGAATCGTCTAGCGCTATCGGCGTCTGTAGGGACGGGGTATATTTCTATGACATTGTACTTTTTGTCATCGGGCAAAATACCTTTATCAGTAAATAGAAAAGTCACTTCGTGCATGAAGAATGAACACTTATTAAGTCATCCATGTATAAGAATGCTTGTGAAGGATCTAATCCAGAAAAAGCGAAAGAATTTGGCGCTATATTTAGACCATATGGTAATCGTGTGAAACGATATGAGCCGTTATGTTTCTAGATTGATATTTTAATTCTATTTGATGACAACCGGACATTAAGTCCAAACATGAAAAATACCTTGCTCTGCCTAATTTATCAAGAATATTATCTGTTCTTGGGAGCGGAAATTTATCTGACAAGAGCTTTTTGTTGATTTGACGCTAGTCTATAACTAGTCGCCATCTTGGTATCAGAACCTGGTAAACCTTTCTTTGCTACCAAAAGTATTGGACTATTATATTCCGATACGGACGGTTCTAGACAACACGACGCAAAGAAATCAGTACTCCAATCTCTATGAGATCTAAGAACAGTGCACCTCCTCATATGACACCAATTGTGACAGCCATTACATCGCACAGATAAAACATTGCGTTGTATCTGATTGCCACAAACGGAGCATATCCAGCTAGCAACCGCAGTTGCTTGCGAGGAGGAGGTTGTTGCAGTTGCATTGGAGGTAGGTAGAACAGCTGTGCTATCATTGGTAACAGAATTAGAGTTACCTAAGCAACAGCTAGCAACAAATTGCTCTGTCCAGTCTCTATGAGATTGGAGGCCCGAACAAGATCTAAGGTGGCACCATCTGCTGCATCTAGAACAGAACCAGGGACCAGGTCCCGGGTTCCTCTCAATGCCGGCGCGGCACAGGAGTATCTTCAACAGTTGCGCCGACATAACTGTTGACTCCATATAAAAAATTGTACACATAGATACCTGATACAGCCACTTGGGCTGAGTTGGACAACCTTTGACTGCACAAAACTTCTTGTGCAGATCGGTCCGGGGCGTAAACCCAGTCGTCCTTGGGAACGATCATGGAATGTAGACATTATTGCTTCTTTTTCGATTTCCATTTGGGTCACCGTCTTGAGTAGCGCTACCCTTAATGATTTTAATATAGTATTATTGCCCATTTCTTTAAAAGATTCTATTGAAATTGTTTCAAAGATTCTTTCGCTCGGTGCCACTTTCAGTTGGCTGATTTCAAGTATACCGGCTTGCTTTTCAAGCCTTTGGAAGAACTGACCTAAGTCAAGAATTCCATTGGTGTACAAATCGCTAACATAAATTGTTGCTATAACTTTATTTCCATGTTTTAATAAACATTTAGATTCTGTTATTCGCAAGGTCACTACTTTTCATACTTCATCATTTGCAATGATTTCGTGTACGTTGGGCTTAGAAGCTGTTTTAAGAATTTGCGAAAGTTTTTTTTCATTCACTGACCAGGGTTTATTTTGTCTACTTTGTTGTCTTGTAGTGACTTTCAAAACATTGGTGTTAGTATTTTTAAGGCCTTTGATTGTTATTCTGGATAACGCATCTGCAACGAAATTATCTTTTCCCTTGAGATATTCTACAGTAAACTCATACTCTTCTAAATCCAACCTCATTCTAGTTAATTTTGAACTGAAGTTTACCATTGAAAATAAGTACGTGAGCGGTCTGTGATCTGTTTTTATAGTGAAATGTTGACCATATATGTATGGTCGAAAATGGGTTATTGCCCAGTGAATTGCTGCAAACTCTTGTTCTGTCGTATTTTTATTGCTTTCACCTTTTGTGAATGCACGAGAAGCGTATACTACGGGTAGTTGCTTATCACCGTATGTTTGATTTAAAACTGATCCGCAAGCTTATTTACTTGCATCCGTTATTATGCAAAATTCTTTGCTAAAATCGGGATACTTTAGTAAAGTAGGCTTCATTAGAGCTTTCTTTAAATTTTCGAATGCGTTTTGACATTCGGTAGACCATTCAAATTTTCCATTCATTTTGCATATTCTTGTTATGTGACGTGAATAGTCTGCAAAAGTTTTTATGAAACGTCTGTAATAATTGCAAAATACAACGAATCGTCTAGCGCTATCGGCGTCTGTAGGGACGGGGTATATTTCTATGACATTGTACTTTTTGTCATCGGGCAAAATACCTTTATCAGTAAATAGAAAAGTCACTTCGTGCATGAAGAATGAACACTTATTAAGTCATCCATGTATAAGAATGCTTGTGAAGGATCTAATCCAGAAAAAGCGAAAGAATTTGGCGCTATATTTAGACCATATGGTAATCGTGTGAAACGATATGAGCCGTTATGTTTCTAGATTGATATTTTAATTCTATTTGATGACAACCGGACATTAAGTCCAAACATGAAAAATACCTTGCTCTGCCTAATTTATCAAGAATATTATCTGTTCTTGGGAGCGGAAATTTATCTGACAAGAGCTTTTTGTTGATTTGACGCTAGTCTATAACTAGTCGCCATCTTGGTATCAGAACCTGGTAAACCTTTCTTTGCTACCAAAAGTATTGGACTATTATATTCCGATACGGACGGTTCTACTATTTTGTCTAGAATGAGTTTATCGATTTGTTTAACTACTTCTTCTTTGTGAATATGAGGTATTCTGTAATTTTTTATGTACACTGGTTCTTTGTCTTTTAATCTTAACTCTTGGTTCGGTTTCCAATCCGAATATGTCTGTATACTTGGTGCATAGGTCTTTTAATTCTTTTTTTAAATAATGGTGGAATGTTCTTTGCTAGTTTTTTCATAACAACGTTTTCTCTTTCTTCCTCAATTTCGTTAACTATTTCATAGTCATTTAAAGTTTCATACTTTATTTGATCAAAGTTAACAATTCTAATTGAGTCCGCTGTGTTTAGTATTCGAATAAATGTATTTTGGTTGCTTTCGCAAGTTGTCGATTTCAGCTGTATATTGAGCTGCTGTTTCGCCTTTTTGCTGAATATTTAAAAGCTTTGCTTTTATTACGTCAGTGGATTCACCTTTGACGGTACTCTTTAATTTAATTACAATTCCCAGAATTGTTGTCTCATCTTGGACTTTGTACAGGATTGGGCCAATTATTTTTGATTTTATGAATTCTACGGCCAAATCTTCTTGACTGCCTTTTGTTCGTTCAACAAGTCTCAATGCTGTTACGAAACGATTTAGTGATAGTTTTTTACAATCAAATTCTGGGACTGCAGACGAAATTTATCGTACATATTCCCAGTCTAAGGCTACCTGTTCTGCCATGATGGAATCTATATATTCTTCTAGTGGTTCAATGTCACTATCGATTTCTGTATCGATTATTGGTTTAGACTCGCCTAGATCTAAGAATTGGTTTGGGTCAAACTCTGTTGGTATATGTAGAATGTCTAAATCCAATATTTATAAATCTTATAATAAGTTATTTTAGGACTTTGATACACTGTTTTTGGTGCTTCCCTGTAAGCCTGTAATGATAAGTGCTTACTGTTTGAATTACACTATTATATTGTATAATTAATATAATTATGTGGTGAATTAGCGTTTCGACTTTTATAACTGCATCTTTATTGACACATTTATATGACTTTTCAAACTTTTCTTTGAAACTGTTTATTTGTCGTGCTATTCTTGCCCATTCCATAACTTATATTTCTATCTATGGAATCGCACCATTAATATCGTTGCTGGTCCCAATATTGGTTGTTCTTCAGTTATTATTTTTCTGTAACATATGGCAACGTATTTAAAACTATTCCTTTAATAATTTTTGAACAACGCATTGCTGTTAAATGTATCTATGTATTCGGTTTCGAATTCATCTATTGTAATGAATTCGCGATGTTTTTGCAAGATGCCAAATACACGAATACGAAAATTGGGGTCTCTATTATATGCGTTTGAAATGTCTGACTCAATGTCATCATTTCGATTTATCATATGCTGGTTTTTTTTAATTTATTTATTTATTGCATAGTATGTAAATGATTTTTTTTTTTACATATACTATTAGACTTTGTCTAATCCGTCTGTTCTACTAAGATATCTTTTCTTTATTCTCTTACTATGTAAAGTTTCAATGCTAGTGGAACAAGTGATACAACGGTTATTGTTATCAATAATGTAGTAATATCTTGCAAATTTTCCGTATGATCCATTATTTGCACTTCATTAATTACATTAGCGGCCGAATCTTTGACCTTTGACTCGTGTGAGCCCATTTAATTGAAAATTTTTAACAAAAAACAAATTATTATTAATAAATTTGAGTTTTTAGCTTTTTTTTTAATAATAAACTTTTTTTTTAATTTCTTACACAGAACTTTAAATTGCTTTTGCATTAATTATTTCTTAAATTTTAAAGATTTCTTAAATAAGACTTTAAAAATAATTTTTTTTTGTTTTTACTTAAAAAAAATTTTTTTCTCAAAAAATATTTTATTTTTTTTTTAAATTGTTTAAATTGTTACTTTTCGGGTCATACTCTACCTTGACGCACACAACATAGTGGGCATCATTACAAGTATATATCTTAATTTTAATTTTTTTTTTTTTCACATTGAGCCGTCAGCACCAGTCCGTCCAGATGACCATAGTCATGGTCGCCATGTAAAACGGTTGTTAGTTTATTCCTTTTTAAAAATTAATAAAACGCACTTCAGTGCATATTTGCTGTCTATTTAAGAATGACTTTATTTGTGTTTCATTAATATTCTTAACCTATGCATTACACATGTATACTTATTCTTTTATCGTTTAACAGCTACAAAGAGAGGGAGAGCAGGTTTGTGAACATTTGTGCGCTCACTGTTTGAGCGGCTAAAGCGCAAGCTCAGCATTTTGCCGTCGGTCAACGGTCCCACGCTTGCTTGGCTTGGTTTAAGTGGCTTCATATTACTTATGTGCGCAGTACTGTACTGTATGTACATGAGTACACACATATGTGCGATCACATTTGCTTGTATAAGCATATTTCAGTTTTTCGTTTGCAACAAAGTGTTACATATTTGGTTCTGTTATGAAATATGTATGAATACACTGAAATATATATATATATATATATATATATATATATATATATATATATATATATATATATATATATATTTTTATTATTTAATTGCAACTACATATGTAAAACAGGTGCTTAATAAGTACAATATAAAAATGTAACTAAACTAACTTAAAGCTGGAAGAAGGAAGTTGCGGACACTCAGACCCTTTGGAGGAATTTTTGTTTGGCTCGCCAGGTTGACCGACTGTGCCCCTACTCACAGCTTGGTGGTCCAAGCGGGCGCAATTACAAAAATAAAAAAAATAGAAGTTGCATAGAACGGCGTGACAAGAGGGTTGGGAGATCAATTAATTTTAACCTATCATGATAGGGTGGAAGATTTATCTCGGGATCCCAATTGAGACTCCTAAGAGCAAACAGAAGAAACTGTTTTTGGACTGACTCAATACGATCCTCGTGAATAGCATAATATGGGTTCCAAATACAAGAGCCAAATTCTAAAATCGGACGAACAAGAGAAGTATATAGGAGATTAGTGGTATAAGGGTCATTAAATTCCTTTGACCGATGCTTAACAAAGCCAAGGACACCTTTTGCTTTATTTACTATTGAACAAATGTGATTATTATAAATAAGTTTAGGTTCCATAAGGATAACTAGGTCGTTAAAACAAAACTCTCTACCGACGGTAATGTTGTTTAAAGAATTATTAAAAGAAGAAACGACATACATTTGCATTTTGACAAATTTAGATTTAGAAAATTTCGACGACACCATGTATGTAGTGAGTTTAAGTCAGCCTGCAATAAACTGTGCTGCGAAACATCAGAATATGACAAGCATAATTTAACATCATCTGCATACATGGGGCATGATTAATAGACAAAGGAAGATCATTAATAAAAATTAAGTATGACTCAATCCTAGTAACAAGAGACGGAGGAAACCCTATTGCTTTTAATTTGAATAAAAGTTGCTTATGACACACACTATCAAATGCTTTACTGATAGTTTGGCAACCCGACTCAAAACCATTATTTACAAAAGTGGAAAATTCTAAAAGATTAGTTGTAATAGATTTTCCTTTAACAAAACCATGTTGGGAAGAACTGACAACACACTTTAATGACTGTTGCAATTGGTTACAAATGATTTTTTCAAAGAGCTTTGGAATAGCACTCAGTTTAGAGCAATACCTCTATAATTCGATACATCAGACTTGCTACCCTTTTTATGTAAAGGGATAATAAAAGATTCTTTCCAAGGAGATGGAAATTTACAGAGCTTTGTGGATAGGTTGAAAAAAATTGATAAAGGAAAACAAATGGAGCTAGAACAATGTTTTAGTATGCAACTGGGAATATTATCCGGGCCAGGTAGGAAAGAGAATTTAATTGATAAAAGACATGTTAATATATTTTGTATGGATATAGCGGGAGGAGATATAAAGTCATACGATGTGATGCTATAAGGATATGAGAAACTAGGATTAACAGAGTTGCAAGAATACGTACTTTGGAAAAAGTCGGCAAACAAATCTGATATAGGCGAATCAGAAGATGCAACTGCACCATTAAGAAATAATTGCGAAGGATACGCTGAAGTACTACGTTTCGTATTAACGAAATTGAAAAACGATTTTGGATTGTGACGCATGTTTCGTTTAACTTTTATTAAATAATTAGCATAACACCTTTTATTTAATGCATTAAAATCAGAACGTGCGACACGTGCTGTCTTTTTTCAGAGACTGGGAGAGTAGTGAATGAAATGCATCTGTCGAAATAACTGAGAATGGTGGAATAAAAAATATTC